>CAUYQG010011828.1:0-30457 GCA_963574415.1 Tarsius wallacei
TGATGACTTGCTAATCTGGGTAAAACAGTCTCTAAAGCATCTCTTTCATTGCTGATGACAGAGAATCCAAACTTTCAGTGAAGAGAATGTCTCAAGTTTTTGGTGTTTTCCAGGAAGGTCCATATTCTTTAGATTTGGAGGAATTGGCCATGAAGAAGCTGACTGCCATGCCTGGCATGTGAAGATGGAGGAACTCTAGCCCAGGGAGGGCTCCCCTTGACCCACAGACCTGAACGACTGTCAGGTGGATTCAGGTGGGTTAACACCTGAGTGCAGGGGTGGGAGCAGCACTGCTGGGTGATCCAGCCCACTCCTGGGCCAGGAACCACAGGTCTCAGTTCCAGGCCTCCTGGCAGGGTTGGAAAGGCTTGCTGTGATGAGGTGATTTCCACAAGCTCTTCCAGAGACTCCAGCGTTTGTAGCATCTCCTCCATTTCTTCTCGCTGTTTGGAGCGTTTCTGTTTCTCATCCTTTACTTCTTGGACCAGGGAAGCTAATTCCTCCATCAGCATCCAGTTGGTCTTCTTCACCTTTTTGTAAGTGTCTCTAAGGCTGGGCAGATTTAGAGATTCTGTCTCCAGCTTGGCCTTCTCCCAAGATGACCCGATCTCTTCACACTCCTCTTTGGCGGCACTGAGCTTGTCGATGAGGTGGCATTTCTCCTTGATCTGAGCAGCCAGTGCTTCTGCAGACTGCTGCTCACGTCTCAAATAAAGCCGACTCCGAACAGACTGAACAAGTCTGAATACAAGTAAGAGACCCACCAATAAGCCGATGAGAGTGGGACACACCAGTGTCTCCCCCTGGACGCTATGGAGAGTAAATTGTGGACTCGGGCCATGGGCCAGCAGCTCCTCTTCTGCCTCGCCCAGCTGCCTGACATCCAGCCCAGGACCTGGCTCTACAGAGGACCACTGCCCCTCCATGGCTCTCCAGCCACCTCAGGGCTCTGCCTGGTAACCGTGGATCCTGTAGCCACAACAAACAGCCGAGCCCCGCAACATTCTACTGGGATCCCAACTGCCAGTGAGCAGTCTGGATTGGCTAGTTTCATGTCGGTTAGAGAAGAAAATGTAGAAATGAATATGCTTGTCTCCATTAATGTTATATGATCATTCTTTTCTTCTTTCTTATTGCTTCTATATTGATATAAAATTGAAATATGGTAAAATGTGCATAGGTGCAAATGTATGGCTTTACAGACTTAAACCTTGTAATCCTTTTGGTATCCAACTACCTTACCAATATATGAATTATGTCCATTAACATTACATCAGAAACTACTTATGTAAGGTCTCAACCTATACCCACCCACTCCTGCACATATAGTCACTGTTTGACATTGAAACATACATTATCTTAGCCATTTTTTCACCTTCATAAAAATTAGGTAAATCACCATGTGCTTGTTGATATCTGCCTCCTTTGCCTAACGTACCTGTTTGTTCCACACTTCTAGACTCAGAAAGTGTGTGTGAACAGCGGGTGGGCCTATGACGAGTCACCAAATGAGTAAGTTATTTTGCTAGCCTAAAACTAAACATCCAGCTCACACAGTCCCTCACTTCAGAAGGTTGTTTCCTCTACAATGCAGTGGGAAACTGTCTTTCTTTGTATATTCTTTAATTTGGTGACTCATGAAAGTTAATCTAGTTTTGTAAATTCTATAGGAAATATTCAAAAGGTATTAGTTTCCCATTCAGTTCTATGAATAAAATGACTTTCATTTACTTGCTATACAGTTTTCAAGACACAAATCACTACATTATCTCGTCATTTTAGACCAAAACTTTACTAATTCATATTTACACTCAATCTTCAGGGATGGGGTTATCCATTTTAATGAAAGGTTTTTATTCAGCACTCGACTTTTATGTTTATAAAACATTGTAACTATTATTTGAAAAGTGACTCAGGACTGTGAGTAGTTAAAAAAATACATAAAATGGTTTTAAATTCTTCAGCCAGATAGGCGTTTTAAAAATTTTCTGAAGAGATGTCTTACCTAATGGAGTATAAATCAGATTCCTAAAACATATCTGGGTGTTTTCTAAGGACCTCATTGTCCCAGTTTTCATTTTACAAATTTCAAATTAATGATGTCAGCACTTATGCATGCGCTCTAACAGTTAAAATACAGTGACATGGCTGCAATTACATTTAAAAATAACGAATTTAAAGTGTTGATGTTGGTGACTTGACCATCCTGACTCCTTGAGTATAGGAATATAGTATTTATAAGATCTAGGCAATTATCAGCGTATTTGTCTCCATTACTGTTTTCTCCATATAGTATTCATTCAAAACACTCCAAACACCCTTTTCCCTTTTATTGATAGTGGATGGATATGTCAGAACTCGCTTAGGATGAAAATTAAGGAATTTGGGGTCTTATGCAGTCCTGCTCTCTGTGATTGTTTTTTTCCCTTCATCATATATCATGTATACTTATCATAGACAATTAAATACAACCAATTACACTTTTTTGTTACTAATCAATAAGGTATATGATGGTGGAAGAAAGTTAAGCCTGTTTAGCAAGAAAACCAGACTTTGCTCTTCTTTAATTCTTGTCTTCATCAGGGAAACAGTTTCCTATGCAGGACTGTTTGCATTTTTTTTTTAACTGCAAAATTTTTTTTATTTTAAAATTGTGGGGTACATTTCAGGGTAGGTATACAAATATTCACTGTGCAGTTACCTTTGTTGATGAGGTGTACCCTCCTTCTCCAGGCAGATTTCCCCTACTGTCAATCCTGCCTTTCCTGCCCCCCACCCCCCGGCAGCTTCCTGCTACAGTCAATCCTTTTCTTATAGTATTGCGATGGTTGTTCAAGGTCCACTTATGAGTGAGAACATGTGATACTCAGTTCTTTGTTTCTGTGAAAGATCACTCAGTATTATAGACCCTAATTCCATCCAGGTTGCTGCGAAGTTCATGTTTTTGTTCTTCTTTATGGCTGCATAATATTCCATTGTGTATATATACCACATTTTTTTTTTAGATAACACAGAACAAATTCTTAAGTTATTTTATGAAATAATGTTGATGATTTAACTTTAAACCAATCCCACAAGTACAGATTGGCTGCAAGGAATACACAAATGTATCCAAATAGTACAACCGAATTATCAAGAAAATATCCTTCATATTACATGCAGGCCATGTTATTAAATATAAGGGCAATTTCAAGTTGAGAAACTAAACACAAAAAGAATACTGTAAATAAATGCTTCCATAATGACCATCTCTACCTAACTGACAAAATATAATTCTTTTCTAAAGTCCCCAAATGTAGGCAACTACTAGTTAAAAGCAGATAGCATTTAGAATCATAAAAAAAAATTCAAAACTTAATTTTCAAGGAACTGAAGACATTATATTTCAACAAACTAAGTCCTCATTTGTATGTAAAATTATTATTCCAATCCTCTCATTTCTGACAGATGATGGGGTCAATGACCTTTAAACAAGGACTTTGTACTAAGACCCTAAACTGTATGGTTAAAGGGTTAGTAGGTTCAGTACATTCTTCGTGGTTTCATATAATTGCTTTGCAATTGATTAAACTGCTTTCTTTTAAAGGAATATACTACAATTCCTTTAAGAAAAAAAGCAACATTTTTGAAAAAAAGGGATATGCAGCTATAATTTCTTAAATATGCATAAAATGAACATATGTCAATATTGGAAATGCCAGCTATTTATTCTTGCACTCCTAACATAGGAAAATGTTTTTAAAAAATTAAATTAAAGAAAGAAGCCAAACATCCTTAACTTAAGAAACTTAAGGAGTTTTCACAATTCCTAAGTCAATATTCCGGTACTAAGAGCCTTGACTATGAAGAGGCAGGAATATAAAGAACCTCAGTAAAATAAATACAGTAAAAACAAAACAAAAAAACTTGGTAAATAGAATCCTTAAATCTTTTTTTTCCTCTTATGAAATCACATTGCTGAATGTATACTCTAGAAAGGAAGCTAACTGGAGGCTTTTTGTTGTATAACATTTTGCTTTGTGAACTCAACAATTTCTTAGACATTCACTTATGCTAGTCCACTGCCACAGAACTAGTTCGCAGCCTCAGTTATCTAGGAAGGAGTATTCTTTCCTCTTTTGCATCAGTCAGATGAACACTGGTATAATGATAGGGTGAAAAGTTACTGCAGCTCTGTCCAATTTAGTTTTAGTGCAGTGAGGACTGTGAATCTGTCTGAATTCCGATAAGTGACGGTGGTTGTTGACCACCAACCGTGGACAACACCGGTCTTGGGTTTAGACGGGGTGGCATAGAATTAGCAGGGCGAATGAGAGGTGGTGGAGGCTGATTTAAAGTTGGCCGGGGCTGGATGAACCGAGCCTGCTGCTGGAGTGGAGGAGGCTGCCGGTGAAGAGCAGGGGCAGCAGGCAGTGTTGGACGAAGAAGTGGAGGAGGCTGGTTCAGAGTGGCAATGGGGGCTGTTGGTGTTGGAGTGGATGATGGGGCAGGAGGTGATGGACCCAGAGTCCGAGGAGCCTGTGGGGTCTGTGCCTAGAGGTGAGGAAACAAAAATACAGGTATGAGATGTGGTAAGTCCTAATGAACTTAACACAATATAGTTTGGGCTGTCACAGGAAAAACAAAACAAATCAAAACAAAACAAAAACATAACACCAGTGTTTATTGGAAGCACAAGCTTCTTTTATTTTAAACAAAACAAAACAAAAAAACCAAAAACCAACGAGGCTACCAAACAGGCATCTTTATTTGTAAACAGCTTAACACTGGAAATAAAAATAAGACTATGAAAGAACAATACACTCTTCATTCTTCTAGGATCAGAACTTAGCATGTCATTATGACTTAAGAGTCACGAGAGATGCACCACTGAGTAAGTGTATTGTCAACCTTTCATGCTCATTTAGCTAGTCCTCTGACAAATTAACCTTACAGAACACCACACAAAATGGTGATTCCTCGACTCATATTAGCTCAAATTCCAGACACAAACACACCTCCTCTTCTTCATCAGTGCTCTTCCCTGATGGCACATTAGAAGCACTTTTTGTCTCCTCCCCTAAAGTAGAAGCATCACCATTAGAAGCCTGGGTTCCTTGTTCTGCTTCCCACTCCTGCAATACCTCCTCTAAGTTAAACCGACGCCTGTAGTTTACAAAGAAGTTCTTCACTTGGCCAACAGTCTTGTTGCCAATTACATCTGCAATAGCTTGAAAATCTTTACCATATTTGCGGACACCTGGAAGGCAAAGTAAATAATACACCTGTGAAGGATCAATAAGGAGAGTTGTGTGTACTATACATCATGCACACACAAAAGATACCAGCAATGAAAATCCTTTCTGATAAACTCTGCTCATTTCTCAATTCTGAGATAGAGGCTAAGATATCAGGGTCACAGATGAAAACTATCAATTATGTCATTTCATTGAGTCAGCCACTTGCCTTCAACTGAACAATCAGAAACTTACCATTTTTTACATACTCAGTTATTTTCTCCAATCCTCTCTTGAACTCTCACATACAGTCCATTTATTGTAAAGCATTGAATTCTTTGTTCCATCCTCAATTCCACATTCATTTATTTCCCTAGTAGCCAGTCACCTAAATTTGAGCAACATCGTTTGTAAACAAAACTGGATGGGAATGAACCATCTCTCTTATCCCCTCAATGGACTGAGTGAGTAGCCTTAGGTTCCCCATTAAGAAAATCATTATAATTTTTGTCTTAATACTAACTTTAATGTGAATCCTTGCCTATTCCACCAGGGTACCAACAAATATAAATGAGTAAGAGCTTAAACATAAAAAGCAGGAGTCATCACAAGCTGATGGATTTAAAAAAGGGAAGATGTTTTTTCAGAGTCAGTTGGATTTTAACTTATTTAATACTTCTAAAGACCATAAGGATGAAAGATTATGGCATAAAGAATAAGGTAATAGTAGTGACTACTTGAAGAGCACTTGTACTCATCATCACTACCTTGAACTTAAGGACTGTATACGGCTATTTGCAAATCTAAATTTTCATTAAGGAAGTTTTATTATGATGGTTAAAAATTAATTTATGAAGCTGAGGTTGCCAATCATACTACAGAATTTTAAATGCATACTAATTTGCTCTTAAGGGAATTCTAAAAGAAGTTCATGGACTCATTCTAGAAAGAGATGCACTTAGCTAAAAATATATAAGTTGTTGAAAATTTTGATTTTACATTTTGATAACTGCTTTTTAAAATACCAGAAAACAACAACTCACTAATGAAACAGACAAGAAAGGAAACAAAATAAGGGGCTTAAATAAACTTCACATGTATATAATCACAGATGAGAAAATAATATATGGATATGTTAATACCCAGCAGAAATGCTAGATATATTCTTACTGATACCAATATGAAATACTCAATTACCTTAAAGCACCAGCACAACGTGACGTAATTCTGCTTTTAAATTCTGCTCTTACTTTAAATTGAGAATTTGTATCTGGCTAAATTAAACTAGCTGGGCTTGCCTCTAGGGGACACTCCTTTATCTTAGAGCATCTTGGGTAGGAGGTGTGACATTATTATCCTATAGCCCCATATGCCATCTTAATGTAGAGCTTTGGATTGGTAAACTATGCTCATCTGCTCTGTTCTCAAAGTAAAAGACAGACAGGACAATAATGTAATAATGATAGACATTACTTATAATGTTTTATCAATATATTCCATGAGTTGATTTCCAGTTTGAACTTCACAATTAAGTATGAATTCTAATGGTGACTAGATTTCACTGAGAGTTTGGTCCAAGGTTATTTCACAGTAGCAGTTATTGTTATATATTCAAATACTTCTTATACTTTAGAAAATAGAAACTCTTAAAAGACTGAGTTTCTGTGCCATTTCTAAATTCTAAATTTGAGATTGCTGCACTGAAGAATAACTATTAATTAGAAAGTAGATATAGTGTTCTATTAGTATACTAATTTTCATAAGGGATACTTAATTTATATTCTAGCAATGACCAAACCTACTGAATGCACGAGTTTGGAAATGAAAGCCTTAATTAAGTCTAGGTTTAGACTGCATTTCTAGCAGGAAGTCACACTAAGATGAACTCTGATTCCAAGTCTGAAGATATTATAACCCTCAGAATACCTATTTGTTTTGCAAA
Source organism: Tarsius wallacei (assembly GCA_963574415.1). NCBI lineage: Eukaryota > Metazoa > Chordata > Mammalia > Primates > Tarsiidae > Tarsius > Tarsius wallacei. The sequence continues at coordinate 7,159 of CAUYQG010011828.1, forward strand.
ATATATTCCAAAACTGTAAGTCTTTCCTAAGTTTGATTCCATTATATAATATAACTGTGCCTTCTGTCTTTGCTCCTTTTGATCTTAATAGTCTCGTTTTTACTTTTTTGACTTTATCACTAATATTGTTACATTTGTAAAATTATAGACCCTAAGCTCAAAACTACTTTCATAAGAGCTTTAGTTTTTCTGGAGACTTTGAATGTCAAGAACGTCCCAAGTTACCCAGGTATTTTTATTATTAATTCATGTATGCCAGTCTAAAATCTCAAGATTCAGACCACACTGCAGACTTCTGTGGTTTGGCTGAGGATTTCAATCAGTATCCTGAGAATGTGTGCCCTTCAGCCTACAGGATGGCTGGACAGTGTCTGGAACAGCTGGAGTTCCTTGGCAGTCTCCTCTGGACAAGAACAGATTCATCTGTTTGCCCCAGTGTCTTGTAACAAATTTCATAATTTTCTTTGCGTACCATGATGTGAAAAAGGCTGGGAAGTACTGTCCTATGGAATACAAATCAGTACCAGCATTGCTACAATGCTGAGTACATAGCAAGTGCTTAGGAAATATGATTTCTCTTCCCTGTAAAGGCCTCATTCAGTTTTTCTTCCCCAAGCCACAAGAGGCATATAAGGCTGACTTTCACATCACGTTCGTATTCCCAATGACATTGCTTAATAGCATTTTGGTTAGAAGACAGAATTCTTAAGTTCTGCGCTGTGGCCACCAACTAGGAAAACCGTAGTGAAGCACCAACTGACTTAATGGAGACTGCTCTTTCAGAAAAATCCCCAGTTAGCCTTTCAGGACAACTAGCAAGTAGTAATGAGCAGCAATTAACTTCAACAACTTGCGGCAAAAAAGCTACCTGAGTTTCAACCTATACTGGGGGGAGGGTGAAAGAAGGGGGTAATCTATTATTTTTTTCAGTTTATAATTAACAAGACAATTTGATTGCTTTCTCAGGAAGAGAATTAGATATGATGATTAAATCAATCTCTCTTCCCAAAGATGTAAAAGGTTTAGGTACATCTGAACCACAGTTGTTAAAGTCTCATTCTTCTAGGGCCAGAGGTCAGTTTTCAAAGGTTAGTGGCCCAAACAATTAGAGAATTCTGAAATAGGCATACAATACATTTTTCAGGAATTGGAAAAAGTTGTTTTCAGTAAAATTTCCAAATTTCATTTGAGAGTTAAAATAAGACAACTTGGCTTCCCATGCTGACAAACGGTACCTTATTATCTTTAATATATACTTTAAAAGTTTTATTTGGGAATTACATACAAATATAACTAATTAGGCTATTCTATTATCATTATATTTTATGAAAGTCCACATTTTCCAATCATGAATCTGTATTATCCAACTCAAAACAACTATTCTTTTTTTTGTTTTTACATTTCTTGTTTCTACTTTTAATGTGCTAAAGATATTTTTATTAATAGTAGAGACTTTATCATAGCTATGATATGAATTATCAAAAATTCTGACCTAGTGAAATCTCTCCACACAAATTTTTTAGCTTTAACTAGAAAACGGCAATTTCTGGAGCATTTGTATAGTGTTTCCCAACTCTGAAAATCAGATTTTTTTTTTTTAGCTAGAAGAGATAGTATGGATAGCTGCTTTTGGTATGTTTAAATTTTATTTTTAAAATTTTATTTTTGACTACAGAAAAATAAGGCAAGACATTAACAGTGGCAAGCTGCTTCTAGGTAGTGAAATTCCAGAGTAATTTTTTCCTGCTTTTCTAACAAAATTTCTTAAAGTGAGCATGTACTTAGTAAATTGGGAAACATCAATTTTTATAAAAATCTATTTTTGAAATAATAGGAACATAAGAACTAGAAACTCCAGATACATGGTTCTTTTCAATCTTAAGGCACAAATTTTAAATCAAACCATTTGGGCACATGTATCTCTCTCTATCTCTTGTAAATCTCTTCAAGAAATCAGTATTAAAGAAGGTAGGAAAGATATCAATGGCAGAACAGTGACCGATGTATGTATGGGTGGGCTACAAGTCAAAAATCATATATTATCTTTCCAATTTTCACCCTTTTCTGGGTCTTGTATTCCCATCTTCCACGTTATAAGTTAAATTTCATTACAAAAATGCTGGAAATTTTGAATCATTAATTACTTGAAGTGTTATCAGAGGGCTGACAGTTATACTTTGGACCTCCATTCTTATATATCTGTCATAGTAGAAAAATTTCTCTAAAGCAAAAGAGGGCCTTTCAGATAGAAAGATGAATCTTCTATGTTCACTTCCTTTTGATTCTTCACTTACTGGATTACCATCCTTATATATTTTTATCAACTGCCGAATCAACTTTTTCTCCTTTATGAACTCTTCTTTTTTTTTTAAGTATGAGATAAAATGAGAAAGAAGACAATTTCTAGATTTGCAACTTCATTTCTCTTAAAAAGAAGTGCATGTTTTATGAACTACAGAAAGAGAAGGTAACTTTTATTGTAAGCACAAGTTGTTTGAACAAAGTGTTGTCATTTTGTTTTATATGAGAAGGCAGGTAATACTGAAAATTAAACTTGACATCTTGATAAAACTGGAAAATTGTTTATCCTAAGATAACAAAGATTTTAGTTGGGGAGGTTTTTTTATTTTTTATTTTTTAAGCACTAAGCATGAGGAAACCAATATATTTGAGAGGCGACATAAAATTAAAATGGCAAATAATGTATACCATGCTTCTGCCCCCTACACATTTGTTTTGTACTGTCATTAAACTGTATTGCTGCTTTTTGAAAACAGCTAATAACTGTTCCATTTTTGATGAAAAAAAGATACACCTAGAACCTACTTTCTTTCTTAATTTTTGCTAAATAAGAAATGTTTATCAAATGAACATCAAGTCTGATTTTAGGATAATTTCCAAAAGCATTATAGGTTAAAAAACATTTATTAATATGATACAAGCTATAGAGATCATATTTTACCATAAGCAAAAAACTGTGAATATCATAACTGGGCTCACTGTTAATTAATTTGTTATAACAGAAAATTTGGATATTTAAGGTTAGAACAGATAACAGACTGTAGAAGTAACTTTTTTGGCAAATCTTTTAAGAGGATTAAATTAGCTATATATGGGTTCTCACTCCGTCACCCAAGCTAGAAGTACAGTGGTATGACCATGATGATCAGAGCTTATGGCAGACGACCTCCTGGGCTCAGGTGATCCTTCCACCTAAGCATTCTGAGTAGCTGGGATTACAGGCACATGTTACCATGCCCAGTTAATTTTTTTTTTCTCATTTTTTTCTTTCTCTCTTTTTTTTTTTTTGAGTTGGAGTCTCACTCCATCGCCCAGGCTGGTGTGCAGTGGCACACTCATGGCCATCCCAGCATCGACCTGCTGGGCTCTGGCGATCCTTCTGCCTCAGCCTTCCAAGTGGCTGGGACTACAAGCGTATGTTACCACACCCAGATAATTTTTTAAATTTATTGTACAGATGAAGTCTCACCAAGTTGCCTGGGCTGGTCTCAAACCTGCGGGCTCAGGAAATCCACTCACCTTGGCCCCCCAAATTGCTGGGATTACAGGCTGAGCCACCGAGCCTGGCCCAGCTAATTTTTTGATTTTTTTGTAGAGATGAAGTTTTGCTATGTTCCCCAGGCTTGTCTCAAACTCCTGGGCTCAAGCAATTTGTCCATCTTGGCCTTCCAAAATGTTGGGATTACAGGCATAAGCCACTGTGCCTGGCCTAAATTAGCAATATTAATGATATCTTGACTCTTGAAGAATGTTATTAAAGTTATAACAGAATTAGAATTAGCAAAATAAATGACAGATTAGTAACAGACATTTCTATTTGATCTAAGCATGATTTCTTCTCCCCCTCCAATTTTAAGAAAGAAGGGAAACGTATTTAAATGGCTGACATTTAGTTAACAACGGTATGAGTAAACAGGGCAGGAAAGTAAGATGGGGAATATATATATAAGCCTTAGGAAAGGTAAAGAAAGATCTTAATATGTTTGGTTTTGAAAGAGTTACAACAAAAAAGTTTAAGAGTAAAGTTGTACCATACAGAGTGCCACATACTCCTTTTCCCTCTCCTCTTGATTCCAAAAATACATCATGGGTCATTGTTCTCTGGATGGTTATTTAAGAGCTAAGATGTTTGGGTATTTTTTTTTTGGGGGGGGAGGGGGTTAGAAGTCTCTCTAGACTTTATTTTCATGGCAGTAAATTGTTTCAAATATTTTGGCTGATTTTCTTTACATTAAATAAAGTTCATGTATGTGCTTCTTTTAAGAAATGCTGCATGCCTCGTATTCAGTGGAAAAGGTTTAGTTTTTGTCTTCTAAAAAATACTCCTGAAGAGCTTGTCTTTACTATTGCATCTAAGTGATTTTTTAAATTGACAGATAATAATGGTTCATATTCATGGTGTACACAGTTGTTTTGATACATATAATATATAGTGGTCAGAGAGCAGTGTAATTATCAGCATAACCATTATCTCAAACATTCATCATTTATTTGTGTTGGGAACATTCGATATCCTTCTTCTAGCTATTTAAAACTGTGTTAACAAACTATGGTCATCCTACAGTGTTATAGAACATTAGAACTTATTCCTCCTATCTAGCCGCAATTTGTGTATCTTTTAACAAATACAAAGACATATTTAATTGAGGATATTGATATGGAAATTTTCTGTAATAAAAATTTCAGTGTTGAAATATTTCTAGGAAAAAAAAAAGAGAGCAAAGTTGTAAGTTTCACTAGCGGCACTACAGTCAATCTTTCTCCGGGTCACTGTAATAGTTTACTATGAGCAAGATAAAATAAAGCATTTAAAAATGATTGTCAAATCAGAATATAGGTGTAAAACGTCTAGAATATAAAGTGCTATACAGATTAAAGCATGTCAATATCAAAACGTTATTTATTATTTGTAAAACTGAAATGGTATTAGAATAATACACATAAAGATTTACCATAAATAGATATTAAAAAATAAAAAGAAGAAAAAACAAAAACAAGTGCCTGCTAAGATATGTACTTCTAGATAGCAAACTACTTGTATTATTTTAAAATAGACACTGCAATTACATACCTTAATTGCACTTAGACTCAGGTGACATTATTATATGATTATACTGTTTATAAGACACTTCTGAGCATTATACAAATGCTTGGGCACATGAAACAAAATGGCACTTTTAAATTCTCTCTAAAATAACTATTTTGGGTACAAATATATTGTTTTATTTTATGAAACAACAACCGCAAAATGAAAACAAAAGTTCCAAAGGGTAAAAAGAAATAAATACAGAGACATTAACACATTATTTAAAAAGTGCCTTCGAAATCCTAAAAACATATATAATTCCAGACAAACTGCTATATTTGCATGACTTATTTTTAAAGGGCTACTTTTAATTTGTCTTTCATTTTTTTTTTTTTTTTTTTGCCCGGTCTGGAGTGCAGTGGCACGATCATGGCTCACCAAAGCCTCAAACTCCTGGGCTGGAGTGATCCTCCCACTTCAGCCTCCTGCGTAATTAGGACTACTGGCACACACTACCATGCCTGCCGGACTTTTTTGCAGAAACAAGGACTCACTAAGTTGCCTAGGCTGATCTCCAACTCCTAGGTACAAGCGATCCTCCTACCTCAGCTTACTAAAGTGCTGGGATTACAGGTGTGAGTCACCTGCCTGGCCAAAAGGGTTACTTTTTAAATGTGCATAGTATAATACTGAATATACCTCAGTATAGAGAAAACCTTTGTTATATATATTAATATTCTAGTCTTTTATTTTAATTATTTATAAGTTATGCCCACATATATAGCTCAAACTATTTATTCAGTTCTTACCACTGCCTTCCCTTAAATGCAGCTTTGCATTATATCCAACATAGTCAAAAGATTCAATGGATTCTGTCACTTAAAGTAGTGCTGGGCCAAGCGAGGTGGCTCAAGTCTGTAATCCCAGCACTTTGGGAGGCTGAGGTGAAAGGATTGTCTAAACCTAGGGGCTCAAGACCAGCCTAAGGAACTTGGTGAGACCTCATCTCTACAATAAATTAAAAAATTAGCCGGGTGTGGTGGTGTGCGCCTGTAGTTCCAAGCTACTTGGAAGGCTGAGGTGGAAGGATGAACTGAGCCCAGCAGGTCTGTGGTGGCCATGAGCGTGTCACTGCACTCCAGCCTGGGTGACAGAGTGAGACTCCAACTCAAAAAACAAACAAATAAATAAAAGTAGTGCTGTAGAGCAATATCAAATCCTGAGTGCTGTTTAAACATTAGCTCAGATTTTCCTAGGAGATCCTCTTCAGAAAATCCTTTCACTGGAATCATTTCTTAGAGTATAGAGTTAATATACTAACCTTTAAGCAACTGAATACTAGAAACCAGGGTTCAATTCTTACCAGGCTATGTACTATGATGGAGGGAAATATAGGCTTTACGTGAATAAAGGCAATGCCTATCTAAAATAACTAAGCTAGAGCTGTAAGCCATTGTTCTACATGAATATGAACAAGCCACTGAAAATGCTCACTAGTTTTTTAAAACAATAAATTATCAAAGTCTAAAAACAGCTATTATTGAACATTATAACTAAATCTTGTTCTGACTCATTCAGAAACTTAGTTCTAAAATTACGAATGTGCTCAATGCACCTTGTCTCAGAATCAACTCTTTAGAAATGACTGTGTTATTTTGCATAGGACTAAGTGAAGGCCGACACCATCCTGCTGGTACCCTCCTGTGACATTTTCAAGTCATGCTGGCTAGCTAATTCTTACTCTCTCTAATCCAATCTGCAGAGTCATCTATCAGTCAATCTTTAATTACATTATTCTCATATCTGACTGATGCGTGCACAGCATTTTTGTATTAAGTATGTTATCTAATAAATATTTGGAAGTATTTTAAAAGGCATGCTTTATATGTTTTATTGGGGCCCCAATCTCTCATGGCAGTTAACCTAAATCAAAGAGTTATTAATATTCAATACAAAGAGGCTCAGCCAAGAGAAAACAAAATGTAGACCAAACTTTAAATTACACAATCAGTCCTACAGATAGTTTTACCTTGAAGAGAAAAAAAAATCCATAATACTGAATAAAAATATATAATTTGTCTTTCTTTAAGTAATTCAAACATAAGAAAATTCAAGTTTATAATGCTTCCCATTTGCCCACTGGTATTCATAATACAAAAAGTCTTTTGATACGTAATTCACAAAACATTCTTATAAGTAAGCATTTAAAATGCTGTATACATATTTTTTATATGTCTAAGTCTATTTTTAAATATATATATTTGAAGTCAGGTTTCTAAGCATTCAGTGGTACATCTCTTAAGTAAGGTATGATATGATACACTGAAAGTTAAGCATTTAGTTAATATTTTCAATACCTGACAGATCAAATAGAATAACACTCTTTTCAAAGTTATCAGAGAAACCAGAAACATATTATAATTGATGCTTTTAACTATGAGTTATCAACACATGATATAGTAAGAATTAATCCAACTGCAGGAATATCGAAGCAGAGGCACAGAAAGTCCACATGACTTTTTCATGCCAATTATCAGCATAAAGTACTTAGTGCTGAGAATGCAGTATGTGCTTTTTAGGACCCAAAATGCACAGACTCAAGTATGGTACACCCACAAATACAACACAGAATTCCTGGTCACCAGGACTTTGTGGTGAACACAAGAGCCCTTTCTTGATCCATTTCTAAAAGAAGGGAAGAACTACGGTAGGCACCTTTTGTAACAAATTAAATAATTATTAACAACAATAACTGCTTATCTTTAATATACCTTGCACTGCTAGAAGTTGCTCCTCTGTGGTCCAACGGGCATTAATTTTCTGATTTGACTACAAAATTAAAGAGAAGTTTCCTAATGAGGATATGAAGACAGACATTTTTCCAAAGCGCTTATTGTTTTTCAACTTTTCACCAAATCACAGACATGAGATTACTAAAATTCCAACTTAAATTCTCTTTTTAGAAGGATTAAAAATATATTCTGAGTTACCTTTTACCAGCACAGAAAAGTAATGAAATTGGGAAATGTACCAATCTGGGAGAATTGACAACATTTGCATTTATACTCTAATCAGAGACATTAAAACCTGAAAAAATCCAGTAGAGTGGTCTCCAATTTTCCTGCTATAATATTTCTATCACACATCGCAGATAGTAATTTTAGCTTCCTTTTAAACATTTAAAATACTTTTATTTTCTTTAGAGAGGATCTATGACTCTCTAAAATTTCTTCCCTTCATATTTAGATCAAACCTTTTCTCTTACTCTTCCTAAAACAGTAGTGTGAATTAGCTTAGGATTATAGATCAGACCTAAACCCTAGAATAGTTCTTTCAATTTCTAAAGCAGAAAGTGAACTTCTGATAAGAATAGACTTTTTTTTCTTCCCAAGATCTTCCAATATTCTTCCCAATATTTTTGTTTAAAAAAAATCCTAAATTTAGGATTTCTAGCATGGTAGTATTATAACATCAAAAGCCTAATCAGTTTCATTAGCATATACCCATTGAGTAGTAAATCAAGGATCTCTGACAGTAAACAGAGGGACAGAAATAAGTACACCAGCTTGCAGATGTTTGCAGAAGGAACTGCCAAGATAAAGTAGCTTGGTGTGATACCTGGACACGCTGGGCAAAACAGAAAGAGGGCTTCCTTTGATAAAGGGTGTTTAGGGTCTTACTTTACACATGCCATGGTCTTAGCAATAAGAATTTCTACAGTACACAGAGGTTCTAGATAACACCAATGTTCTCACCATAAGTGAAGAGGTGTAAGTATTCATTTCATTAGAATGAAACAAAAATTCAAAGTTAAAAAAACCATTTTATTAGAAGAGAAAGGAAAAAGTAGAAAAGAGCTTAGAGTAAAGGAAGGGAAAATCTAAAATAGAAATCGGCGTATTTCAAATGAGGAGATTAAGAAAGGACAGCTAGGCAGGCGAGGTAGTGGACAGCAGGTAAGCCTCGAGGTTAGGGTACTAGCAATGAGGAAAAGGAACAACAGTAAAAAAAAAATTGAGAAAATATGAAAATAAAAAGGAGATAAAGGAAAAACTAGAATTTTAAACGTATGTTCCCCCAAAAGAAGGGTAACAAGAATGGAGAAGGAATTAATACTGAGTTTATATTAGGCAATCTGACGCTACCTTGCCTGTGAAAGATAGATGGATAAAAGAGGTCATTAATACCCAAGGATAACTGATACTGAAATCTATTTAAAACATGTCCAAATATTTCACAGTAAATGGTGAAATAATAAAGGGTTGATTGCAATTTAATCTGAAATACAAAATTAAAACTTAAGAAAATTTACTCACTTTAAAAAATAGTTAAAAGATTTGGTTAATATACTTTATTTTTTTGGGCCTATCTTTTCTGACTGTAAAATGGTATAACATCCTTCAGCTTTGAAATTCAATGGGTCACTTTTGTTTTGAAGGCCCTTCAATACTCAAGGGGCTCTCTTAATTCTTTGTTACTCAAATTATTCTTTTTTGAAGTGCTTGCCCATGAGTCATCATCTTTTTTTCCTTCAATTGTTAATTCTGCTAGATACTCATCTATCAACAATTTTCTATTATAGGTGACTTAAGTTGTTCTCTTGCAGTTTAACAGACTTCATAAAGTTTCTTGTTTTTTGCAAAGTATCCAATTTCATTTTGGTTTGGCTCTATTTGCATTGTATTAGCAAGAGAGTGACAGAGAACTGTAATGATGTGATGAATGGGATGAATAACAGCTAATGTTAATTAGGAAGAGTTGGTTAGTAAAGCCTAATTTTATAAATGATCAGTTCATTAGTGAATATATTCTCATTTGGCAACTCTTCTTTCCCAGGCATTTGTAAGGTTAATAAGCATTTGGATCTACTGAGGATATACAGTTTGCAATAACTGTGTTGCATTGCTCTAAGGATTAAATATAACTAAATATGAGGATATATTTAAAATCTATCTAGGAAGGCATCTAGCACACTGACTGAACAAATAAAAGTTGAAGGGTAATATGAAAAGGGAACAAAAATTAAAAAGAAATAACAGGCATTATGAAAATTTTCATCTAAACTTCAAAATGCTTATAAGAAAATCAGGAGATCAGATGAACACAAATAACTTAAAAAAAATAAAAGTTAAAGGTATGAAATATACCAGGGAATTTAAAGATGAGAGGAAAAAGTCACAATGATTTAAGTGGGAAAAAAGAAAAAAAGAAAGTTAGAGTTGGAGACTGAGATGGGTTTTAGAACAGGTAAAAATGACTCATGTGCAGGGAAAAGCAAGATTGGTGACAAGAAGAAGTGATAAACCTGGAAAGCTGGTAATATTTAACTAAACTTAAATACAATAAGGGCTAGTTTTGGAAGGGTAGTAAAAATCAAGTTGATAATTTCACAATAAATTTATTAAGGCAATAGTTGTGTTTCTCAGGGGCAAGGGTGAAGGGTATGATTATAACTAGAAAAAGACTTTAAGCCTGGAAAGCTTGGGGGAGGGGCAATGTTGTTAAGAAACAAGACAAGAAATGCTGACGTGGGAGATGTGGGAAGGTGAGGCTAAGATGAATTTAATTTGAGATACACTGAGAATGAGGCATTAGGAAGGGCATGCAGGTGGAGTTCAGGTTCCACTTGAGGCTAAAATAGATTCATTTATTTAAACATGCTTTTTAAGAATCGGTAAAAAAAATTTTTTTGAGTCGTATTCTCACTCTGTTGTCCAGGCTAGAATGCACTGGCATGCTCACGGCCTGTAGCCTCGACCTGCTGGGCTCAGGCAATCCTTCCACTTCAGTCTTCCAAGTAGCTGGAAATACAGGCGCGTGCTACCATGTCCGGTTAATTTTTTGATTTATTGTAGACACGAGGTTTCACCAAGTTGCCCAGGCTGGTCTCAAACCCGTGGGCTCAGGCAATCCTCCTGCCTCAGTCTCCCAGAGTGTTAGAATTATAGGCGTGAGCCACTTTGCCCAGACAAAATTACTCTTGTAATGTCTTTCCAAAGGCAGTCAGAGATTGGCAGTCTCTCAATATATCCACATGGAAGGCCAGGTATCCTTCCAACGATGGAGGGGAGTGGACCACTATTTTTTCAAGTAAAACTCAGATGAAGCTATTGGCTTAAATATAGGGCAGTGTTGTATTTATATATCTGTGTCTGTGTATATATATACACATATATATTAGCATTTCCCAAGTTCAAAGAGATACTCACACGAGAGACATGTGAAAGTTAAGACTGATTGAAGGAATAGTGGATTTCCAGTTCCCAGTTCATAATGGCTTACTCTGGGGCATACACTCAATAAGTGGAGTACAGGCAGAATTGCAGCATTACAGCATTTGCTAATACTACTCATTCTCTCACTCTCATTTGGCTGAATGTCCAAGGTTGAATTTGTGCCATCTACATGTACATATGATCTGACTTTTCTTTTTTCTTGAGTCAGCGTCTCACTGTCACCCAGGCTAGAGTACAGTGGCACAATCACAGCTCACCGTAGCCTTAAATTCCTGAACTCAAGCGATCCTCCCTCCTTAGCCTCCTAAGTAGATGGGACTACAGGCATGTGCCACCATGTCTGGCTAATTAAAAAAATTGTTTTTGTGGAGACAAGGTCTTACTATGTTGTCCAATTCCTAGGCTCAAGCAATCCCTCTGTCTAGGTCTCCGAAAGTGCTAGGATTACAGGTGTAAGCCACCATGTCCAGCCTGAAAAGACTTTGATATAGTAAAATGGTGAGACTGTATATCCAAAAGAAAAGTGAGAGAAATGAATTCTGAGGACAAAAACTCAGAAAGCCTTTATTTATGTATATAAGGGAATATTATAGCTGAGAAGGGAACATAAAGAGTTCATACAAAGGAAGAAAGAGGTGTGGTCATCCATATCAAGGGCTCAGAAAAAGGTAAGGGGAATTAGAAGTCAGAAGTTGTGGAATGTGGTCATCAATGCCAATGTCAACCTTCAGAAAGCAGCTTCAGTGGCAAAATGCAAAAGGGACAGTTGAACTGTACAGGATTAAGTAGTCAATGTGTGACAAAATGGAAGCAGTGAAAGAGGGAGACGATTTAAGAAAAAAATAAGATAAAAAAATTTAATGTACAGGATTCCTGTAAGGTACTGATTTTTATATTGTATTTTAAACTTAAAACTTTGGTAGAGATTTGCTTAGTTTAAAGAAAGGGCAACTGGAATATATCTAGGAATCTGTGTAACAATCTATGATATCTTTAATAAATTCAGCATTTTTACTGTATCCTTTCCCTGCTAAATGAATTTGTCTTCACATCTTTCCCATTTTCATCAGTGATAGATTCATACCATCTCTGAGTTGGAAGAGGTGGAAAAGGTCACCAAGTTGAACCTTGTACTCAATGCTGAAAATTCCATCCCACATCCATAATGAAAGGTTGTCATCTACTTTTGCAATGAAAACAACCACAGAGGGGAACTTTCTAGCCTCAAAAAACACTCCTTTTACAATTGCAATTATCGTTCCTTCTTGGATTCCGTAATCTCCCTCCCCCCCACCTATCTATTCACCTCCAGCCAAAACAAATAAAAGCGTAATAAGACATGCCACTGACACCCCCAATACTCTCATATACTTTCAAGGAAGCTACGTTAATTTCCTCCTTGCAATGTTCTTTGGCTTTGCCATTTGCTTCCATTCCTACAACTAATACCCAGTCGTACTACTGATACCTCTTTACCATACATCACTCGCATGCTTAATATTTTAGCAACTATTGTTTCCCTGTCCTAATTTATCCTGCATAATACCTGGATAATTTTCCTAAAGTTAAACATTTTCTTTACATTCTTCTTATACTGAAGAAATTCTAGGGTCTTTCCATTTGACTTAATTTAAAAGGCAAACTTCTCTTTCTAGCTTTCAAAAGGACTTTCATACTCTGGCCCTTGTCTGCTGATCTCTGTCATAAAGATGCCCTAACTCAACCCTGCTAACATCTCTCATACACAATGTTCGCTCCTTCTGTATATCCAAGTTTGTGTTCCTAAGCAGACAATATGCTTCTGGAGAAAAGATTGTTCTATACTTCCATTTAATTCTCAATAGCAATTAGCACAATAATGAGCATATAATAAGTGGTCCAGGGAATACCTATTGACTGGCTTTTAGAAGTGCCTTTAATTTTCCCCACTGGATTTATATTTTTGAATGTACTATTCATGTACTATTCACCAGCAAACCACTGCTCATATTGTTCCCTTTGCCTGGAATGACCTCCGCTGCCCTTTTTGCATGCGCAAAAATATCTCTTATCCTTCAAACCACAGCTGAAGTACCCCTCTTTTCAAGAAGTATTCTCTGATTACCCTAGCCAGAAAGAATAATGTCCACCTGTCTTCCTGTACACTTTGCTTATAAATCTATCATATAACTTTCATCAATTTGTCTTTCAATATCTAGACTATAAGTTCTTGTTTTAAAAGCAGGTGGAAAAATCACCTCATCTTGCCCTCATCTTTATGTGCTCCTCCTTTCCATACACACTTCTCACGGTCCTCACATGAAATAGGTGATCAATAAATACTTGTGAAAGAATGGACTTCCTACACCAAATTTTTCCCTAAATGAAAATAACAAATACAATCAAATTAATAAGTAAAGTACTTTAGTAACATTTTACTTTCAGTGGAGTTACCTGTTATTACTGCAAAGGTTATTAACATTCTTTTATTAGACATAGTTTAACCTAAAGGTAAAGGGATAGATTACATCATTTTTCAAAGTCTTTATTGTCATTGTTAATCTAGCATTTTGAAACATATCTATTCAAGTTGCCCCCCTCAAAAGCAACAGAAATAATATGATAAATACAAATTTATCCCAGAACTGTCTAGATTATAAAACATATATATACCTTTTTCAAGTCATGTAAGTTCAATAGTGACCCCAAAGTAATAGCCAAACTTTGATGTATGAATGGTAAAATGTTAAGATTTTGGTTATTTTACTTTAATCATTATTTCCATAATAAACCAAAAAATAGTAAATGTTTGATAACTTCTAACTCAATAACTGCAATAAAATGTGGGACTCTAATATACAATTTTGCTATTACATGTATAAAAACTTCCAAAAGTAAGAGGCAGCATGATATATACCAATCTAAAACTCTAATCAGGACTCTAAAAAATATGAGATATAGCCAGTGTTCCATTATTTACTAGTTCTATATCCTTGAGCAAGTCAGTTACCTCTCTGTGCCCCCGTTTCCTCATATTAAATAACAGTATCTGATTCACCTACTTGTACAGATTTATATAAACATTATACACTATATAACATTTATACACTACTTCATCTGTAATTTTATGAAAAACTTGATATTAGAATTCTCCTTTTCTTGAAAATTTGGTAGACTTTTCTAGAAAATTGTCTGGGCCTAATATTTTCTTATGAGAGAAAAATGTTCATTATTCCTTCATTTTATTGCATGATTATAAATTATTCAGCTTTTCTTTCTTAAGTCAATTTTGGCAAGACATACTATCCTAGGAATTTCTATATTTTGTTTAAGTTTTCAAATTTATTAGCATAAAGTTCTTCCTGCTGTTCCCATAATGTTTTTCTAATATCAGCTATTACATATTTTATTTAATTTTTAGATTTGAAATTATGGGCATTTAATTTTTTTTGCTTTTTAATGCATAAATAAATCCAAAAGTAGAATAATCTTACTACAAATAAAGTCTGTTGGAATAATATAACAAAATAAAGTAGTATTTTTTGTATGACACTATCCTTAAATAAATGTTACTAGATGTTTGTCAGTTTACCTGTGGGTAGGAATGTGATATCCTTCTATGTATTTCTTATTTTTTCTCACAACCTAACCTTCTTTAGAGAGATTATTAAAAATAAACAATCAAGAACAACTTTCTTCATAACAAGTCTTCTGAAATACACTAATAATGACTAACACGGCATATGGTGCCTATTTCTGAAGTCCTGCTCTTTTGCCTCCTCTCAGTCCCTCACACATATTTCATCTGTAGATATTTCAGTCAGCCTGTGATTTGAGGGGTGGGGGGTAGTTCCATTAAGACCAAATAAGATTATTTGATGATCACATACACAGAAAGGCAAATTCAGGAAATGAAGCATAATATAGGTATTTTAAGAGAGAAAAGAGAAAAGATTACAGAAGCTTCTGGAAAAAAGACTTGATTAAACCTTAAGGACAATTAAGTACTCTTATAATTACCACAAATATCAAATCAAAATGTCTTTAGGTTTCAGATGAAACAGAAGTATGAGTTAAGAAAATGGTCAATCTATACCTTGTTCTTAGATTTTATGTTTTCAGAGATAAAAGTACAAAAATCTAAGTTTACATATTCCTACTGGAAATCTGAGTCAAGGACAAATAGCTTAAATTAAAATAAAAACTTGCTAAAATAAACTATTCTTGATATTTTTCTTGCTGTGTTACCAATTCACACAGGCAGGGAAGGGGTCTGACTTTGAGCAAACAAAATGCACTGGCTTGTTCATCAATGACCTTCGAGTTTCACATACACTGTGCCTATTCTATAGCTATTTTCCCTAATTACCTTGCTTGATATAAATTACTAAGGGCAGGAAAGCAATAATTTAACTTAAACACAAAACTATTTGCCAAACCTCAAAAGATCAACTAACTAAATAAAAAAATAGAGACATAACAAATTATTCATATTATCAAACCTTCAAAGTAATAACAACACACGTGACCAAAATGGTACTTCAACACTGGATAACTCAAAGAACAAGTTTTTCACTATACTTAATCCCATGTAGCCTTCAATAACATACCTCAGGAGGTTTGAATTCTTCTATTCCACCTTCCATTTTCTGTTTAAGTGCACTGTTTACTTGCTTAGCATTCTGAACCTTCAACAAAACAACCCGAAATGTGAATCGAATGGTGTACTTAGGTAAATTTTCAAGTACTCAATACATGAAAAGAATATATTCCAAAATCCTCTTAAATGTTATTTTGGACAATGGACATACTTATCACACTTAGGGTGTGATATACCACTCATTCAACTAATTCACACATCAACTATTATACACATCCAGAAAACTAGCAAACTTTAAATATATTTGACTATCATAAATCGTGGTCTTTGAATATTTTTTAACAATGTCTCTTATAACCAAAGACAACTGGCATACATGGGGATTAAATTCCGTCACTATCTCTCACTACCATAATATTTTAATCAAATAACAAATTATTTCAATAATAGTGATGATGGTAGCTAATATTTATTAGGAATTATTATGTATAAAACATCATTCTCAGTGCTTTATACATAATGAATCACTTACTTCTCACAACTACCCTGTGAAGTTAAGTATAATCAGTTCTGCTATAGCATGACAAATACATTCTTAAAAGTCACTGTACTATGCAAAATCCATAATAAAAACTACAGCACTTGTGGGGAAAAGGTGGCTGGGACATAATATTCAAAAACTTCACTAATGACACATAAGAAAAAAACAAGACCCTAACAAAAATGGGAACACAGTTTTACACTCTCTAAATGGTTAAAAAAGATCCATAAATGCTACGACAAAGATGGTACTTTACCTTGAAAAAAGACCTGAAGATTGATTGTGGAAGTGGGCATCAAAATGGCTGCAGCTTGTGAATTATTATGAAGTAGTAGAAGGAGGGTTATTTGAAATCAGAAGACAAGTATTAACAACAGAGATGCATGGTTCATAATACACAGTGAACTGAGATAATTGGTGCATGGTTGAAGTGTGTGTGTGTGTGTGTGTGTGTGTGTGTGTGTGTGTGTGTGTGCACATGTACTCAGCTCAGTTGGGTGCAGTTTTTTTTCCTAACACATTTATATCCTCACAGTTTCAAATGTATATTTATGGACTATACCAGGGCAATTGTTTCAGTACTCCTCAAGCTCCTGGTAACTTTAAATGAACCAAGGAACTCTTGTGAAGATCATATTTTCAAAATCCTCACCAAGGACAGCCTTAAGTCACCTTTGTGCTCCCATGTGGTGTTTAGCCAGCAGCAGTGTATGCTTCAGGCATCTGTCCTCCACCAGGCTCAGGTTGGTTGTTGTCCCCTTGGCCTACAGTCCCGGCGTGGGAGGCCACACGGCCAGGGACACCTGCCATCCCAGGGACCCTGGGTGCAGTTTTTTGCTAACAAAAATCATACATAAGCAAACACAAATTTCACATTATGTTCAAATTTTTCCTAGCATATTAATTGCATTAGAACAAATTCACGTTTTCAAAAAAGTTATAGCAGAACTGACTCTACTTTTCTTAAAACCATTTTACAGATGAATATTTAAGGCACAGAGAAGTTAAACTTTCTCAAGGCCACAAGTGTATTTAAACTATACCAAATTTTTAACTACTATTCTATTAGCGATACTGTTAGTCTCCATTAAGGGTTAGGATTGTTTGCTTTTTTCCCCCTGGGTTTGAATTTTTTCCCCAGTATGGACAAACAAGTATTTATAAAGTGATCTGTAAATTTCTTTTCACCAGAGATCTTCTAACCATAGTCAAAATGCAAAAAATCTAGGATGGTTCTAGGGCAGTTAGCTGGCCATGTTAGATAGACATACAAAGATAAAATGTAAAGTCACAATCCTTAAGGATTTCATAGACTAGTGGGGAGATAAGCAAATATCAAGTATTGATTAAATGCCAAAACACTAACATAGACTAGGAGAGAGAAAGAGAAAATTAGAAAGTAAATGTGCTTATATGTATGTTGGTGGATGGGTGATGGGGAAGATTAGTGAAAGTGTTCCAAAGGAGATGACAGCTAAACTGAGTTTTAAAGAATTAAGCTGGCAGACCAGGTTGGGAGAAGGGAATGCATTCCAGGCAGAATAGCATTTAGGAAGAATAGAAAAGCCCAAAGGCAAGGGCAAGAAGTTAGGCTGGAGCCAGACCAAAGAATTTGAATTTTGCCTAAAGACGGAAAGAAACCTAAAGAATTTTTAAGCAAGGGAGCAGCATGACCTTATATGCTTTTTTGAAAGGTAATTCTTACAGTAATGTGAGAAAGGGAATGGGCTGAAGAGGATGGAAATTAATTTAACAATTCAAGTGAGAAATATTATATAATTAAGAAAACCATTAAAATTGTAGGAATGAAGGAAACGATGGTGGCAGTACAGATATGGGCTAAAGAAGTAACTTGGAAACAAAATTAAGGCCTTTTTGTAAAACACTTGATTATGGGGGAATGCAGGTCACTGGCTTGAGTAACTGAGTATATGTGGTACTACTCACTGAGACAGAGAATGGAAAAGAAACAGATAAGTAGAGTGGGTGTGGAAGAATTCAGTCTGGACATTTTATATGAGATGTGTATGGGACATAAAAGTAGCAATGGCTAACAGAATTTGTAAACCAATTACTGCAAACCTGTATTATGTCACACATCAAATGAAAAACCAAGGTAGGAGTTTAAAGCTTAAAATAAAGTTCCCTTTAAATAATCAATAAAAATAGTCCATAAATGTAGTAGTAGTATTGAGAATGAAATACAAATACAGGTGACTGAGTATCTTTTATTCCTTCACTTTTTTTAGTGCTTTTAAAGTGTTATCGGAAAAGTGTTTTAGAAATTTTCTAAAGAGAAGTGTTGTGGTATGAAAGACGAAAATCTTGCATTCATGATTTGTCTAAAGGTTAAGATTGGAAAGGTTCTAAGAATAAGTAGTAGTAAGAAAGCAAAAGAAGCTAATGTGGTTTATGTTTATGTTTATTAAGGAAGTTTACTAGGGAGAGGGAGAGGGGGAGAGAGAGAGAAATCTGAACATATTTTAGTAGAGAATCTCGATCCTGTAGTATACTGTTGCAAGGTTTTTACATTTTGTAAGAAGTGCTAGACAGTAGTCCCCTCCTTATCCACAAGGAATACAATGCAAGACCCTCTGTGGATGCCTGAAACTGGACAGTGCTGCATCATAATATATGCAGGTTGAGTATTCCCTTATCCAAATACCTGGGACCAGAAGCATTTTTATTTTAGGGGGATTGTGAAATATTGCAAAATACCTACCAGTTGAGGATCCCCCATTCAAAAACCTGAAATCCAAAATCTCCAGTAACCAGTTCCTTTGAGTGTCATCTTGGCACTCAAAATTTCAAATTTTAGTACATTTCGGATTTTCAGGTTAGGGATGCTCAACCTATACTGTGTGTTCCCATACATACATACATACATATGATACAGCTTAATTTATAAATTAGGCACAATAACAGGTTAACAATAATAATAAAATAGAACAATTATTACAATAAACTATAATAAAAGTTTTGTGAATGTGTTCTTTCTCTCTCTCTCAGAACATCTTATTGTACTATAAAAAGGTGACTGAAACCATGGAAAGTGAAACCATGGATAAAGGGTGACTACTGTAATATTAAGTCTAAGTAGACAGTGATAAGCTAAGGATGCATACTGCAATCCCTAAAGCAACTACAAAAAAAGAAAAAATGCAGAGATACAGCTGAAAAATGTAAATATGACGATTTCCTTAAAGTCCTTCAGTGGTTTTCTAACTCAGGATGAATTTCTTAAAATGAGTTTCTTATAAATTCCTGACTACCTCTACTATAATCTGCTAAAAAGCAAGTAGAAACTAATGAAGAGTTTTAAGATGAGTGACCCTGATCAGACCAATAACTTAAAAAGATAATACTGGCAGCAATGTGTAGCCTGGCGCTAAAGAGAAGTGACCAGAAATAATCAACAAGACACTTATTGTCAGGCAAGGGGTGCTAAGAGCCTGAACAAGGGTAGTAGGGATAAAAATGAGGGAATTGATTTAAAGAAAATTTCAGAGATAAAACTCATATAACTTAGTTACCACTTGGGTTTGTTCAGGGAGGGATAATGGTAAGAGATGAATCAAAGACAATTCTGATGTTTCAACAGACAAGGAACAGAGGAAAAAAACGAGCTTGGGACAAGTCACAGCTTGAGAAACAGATTCAGAAGTTACTGGCATATAGTGTGAAGTTGGTTGACATAGATCAAGAAAGCACAGATCTAGAAGCGTATCTAGACTTAAGGGATAAGAAAAAAAAACAACAAAAAACAGGAAAAGACAACTGAGAAAGGCCAGAGACCTAGTAACAACCATTAATTGAATACTTATTATGTGCCAGGCACTGTTGTAAGTACTTGTCATATACAGTATTATCTTGTCTGATTCCTCCCAACCACCATTATTATCCCTATTTTCAGATAAGAAAACTGAGGCTGAGAGAAGTTAAACAGCTCCTCTAAGGTTACACAGGGAGGAGGTGGTATAGTCAGGGTTAGAACGTATAGATTCACCAATTCCAGATCCCAACTCTTAACTACTACCTGATTATAATGAGGATACCCTTACAATAATACTGCTAGTACTGCTGGTGATAATGATGATGATGATGAAGGCAGCAGCCATTATTTACTGAGCATTCAAAATGTGCCAAACACTGCTAAACAATCTATATCTATCATTGCAAATAACTCCCAAACACCTATAAGAGAAGAATTTCATAAACAAACAATTGAGTCTTAGAAAGGCTATATAATTTGCCCAAAATCACAGAGCTAACAGGTAGCAAAGCTGGGATTCAAATCTACAACAGGCAGAGGTATTTTGTAAGTTGGACACAAGATAAACTTTAAAATGGGTGGCTTACATAAATGGTGGCTGAGAAAATCTGCAAACAACTAAGTTCAACCTATATAAAAGCAGATAAGCAAAATGGACAGAATTATTAAAAATACTATTTTTTATAAGATACCTGGCGTTTTAGAGAGATCAACTCCATGTCCAGTTGCCTCAAGATGGTGTTGGCTGCATTGGGACTACAGGAAACAGCTACCACATCTTCCTGGGTTAAATACATGCCCTTAGGTGGACGGCACTTAGAACGCTGAGAATGATGGCGATGCTGTAAACTCTGATACTCTCTCCTTCCAAGTCCAATCTTGCTAGTTTGGACAGGTTGTTCAGTATTACCCTAAGAGAATAAAGACAGAATAATAGGTCACTTAGTTTACACATACGTAGAAATTGAAAACAGTCTATTACTAGAAGTATCTGCTGTAACAAGTATACCTAAAAAAATACTTCTAAGCAATTATATCATGTACAAGTCCAAGTTCAAACAACCCCCCTTCCACACACAAATATCACTCACCAATTGGAGAGAAAAAAGTATACAACATAACATATTCTTGCTTAATCTACGCAATCAAATGTTAGATTTCTAGGCACAGAGAACTTAGAACAAATGAAAAAATAAGTTAGACTCTAAATGTTCTTGTTTGCTTCAAGATGGGATATATTTTCCTTCAGCAATAAAGGGCAAAAGAAAGAAAGAAAGAAAGAAAGAGAGAGAGAGAGAAAGAGAGAGGGAGGGAGGGAGGGAGGAAGGAAGAAAGGAAGAAAGAAAAGCCATAACTTATTGAATGCAAAGTTTTTTAAAATAAAAAAATAAAAGGGGGCAAATCAGAAATTATGATATGGCAGATTACACAACTGGTAAAAAAGAGTTAGCATTTCATTTGCACTTTACAGTTGCTCAAAGGGAACTATGCCTCTAAAAGTTAAAAAGGACACAAAATTATCTTAACCCTGACAATATTTCTAAACTCCAAATCAGTTTATTTTTTAAAATGTGAATTCATGCCTCAGAAGAGGTCAGAAAAATTCTAATAATGATGACCATGAAGTCTTCAGTAGTATATTATTATAACTTATAATATTCTTAAATGTGATACAAAAATACAATGTTATTCTGTGTTTCTGAAAGAAGAATCCACTAGAAACTAGGTCCCTTATGGCCAGGCACCATAGTTTACTCCTGCAATCCCAGCACTTTAGAAAGCCAAGGTGGGAAGACTGTTTGAAGCCAGGAGCAAGATCAGTTTAGGCAACAAAGCAAGACCCCATTTCTACAAAAAAAAAAAGAAAAGAAAAAGAAACTATGTCTATTAGGATGAAGATTATTTCACTGAATAAATTTAAAAATCCAATTCTTTAGAAAAAGAACTTGTAGTAAAATTCATAAAACAAGTGTATTATGAAGCATAACCCACTTTATTACTTAAAATCCAACTCCAAGCAACGCATGGCAGAACTCAGGTTCAGAGAAACTCCTTCCAGTATAGAACTCCTAAAATTGCCAGATCAAATAGTTTTTAAAAATATTTTAGAATCACTTCTGAGCTGGCAGGGAAGTGAGGAAATTCTTCAGAGGCCAGAAATGATGAGAAAGTAGGAATCCAGAGAGATAAATAGTATGCAGTAGTTGGTATTTACTTAAAGCCCGGGCTTCAATGGACAACAGGTGCAGGGCACAAGAAACAAGCCAGAATGCTGGAAAGGGAATTCCATTATTGTGCAAAGTAGGGGAAAAAAAATACTCCCTGAGAATCCTAACCACAATTCTGCATTCAGGCAGGTTTGGGGTCCAAATTTATATGACCTGTCTGTTCTGAAAAATCAAAAATATAGTTTAAAGTGTCTCAAGTTGGTAGTACTTTTACAGACACTTAGCAGAAGCAAATGCAAATCCTCTCTGGAAGAATGCACTTTAAATTCAGGTCTCAAAAAATGTGTTTATAATCAAGAGATCCTCACTAGATGAACTTCTAAAGTATATATTTTAGAAAAAAAGGAATTATTTTCAAAACAGCCCTAAGATTCAAGAAAGAATGGTGGGCAAAATAAAAGTTAACCTTGTAAGTAACCTAAACAAAAACCGACTATATGTTTGATGTGAGAGATTTAGAAAACCAAGATGTAACTGAAACTGTATGCAAAATAGCATATAAATCCCAAGGATCAGTCACCGGTATCCTCATCACAAAGGAGTGTCAATTACTGGGGCCCCCTTCACAGAGAAGAAAAAATCACTGGGACAAACACAAGACAGGAGAACCAGTCAGTGGGGCACTCATCACAGAGGAAGGTCAGTCACCAGTACACCCATCATATGTGGGCCAGTCACTGGAGCATCTCAAAGCATTCTAAGGGCCTTAAACATCCCAAACTAGTAGAGAGGGAGAGGGAAAAAAACGGAATAAGAGATAGATTCTTAATTCCTAAAAATAGGACATGAAGGAAGGGAAGGAAAACTAGAAAAAACAAGTTAAATAGAATGTAAAAATAAGAAAGAAGAAAAATACAAACAGATCAGTGAACATGATCAATATAAATGAACTGAAC
>CAUYQG010011837.1:0-40274 GCA_963574415.1 Tarsius wallacei
GACAAAGCCTCCACCACCTACCACTGGGGAGTGGAGAACCTATTCAGTAAATGGTGCTGGGAAAACTGGCTGACCACATGCAGAAGATTAAAGCGGGACCCCTATCTATCCCCATACACAAAAATTAACTCCAAATGGATCAGAGACCTAAATGTAAAACCTCAAACCATAAGAACCCTTGAAAATGAAGGACATACCCTCATGGAAATAGGAACTGGCATCCAGTTCCTGAACAGAACCCGAAACCCACAGGCCATAAGAGATAAGATAGATAAGTGGGACCTCATTAAACTAACAAGCTTCTGCATGTGGTCGGCCAGTTTTCCCAGCACCATTTACCAAATAGGTTCTCCACTCCCCAGTGGTAGGTGGTGGAGGCTTTGTCAAAGATAAGTTGGTTGAGAAATTGAGGTTTTGTTTCTGGAATCTCAATTCTATTCCATTGGTCTATATGCCTATTCCTGTACCAATACCAAGCTGTTTTGATGATTGTAGATTTATAGTAAAGTTTGAAGTCTGGTAGTGTGATACCACCTGCTTTGTTTTTGTTTTGTTTTTTTTTTGCTGAGGATTGGTCTGGCTATTCTTGGTCAATTGTGTTTCCATATGAATTCCTGTGTTGTTTTTTCTAGGTCTGAGAAGAATGTTGCTGAAACACATCTTCTGTGTGGCCTTGATCTTGTCCGATTTGACCCTGATGACTTGCATCCTCATGAAGCTCTACTCTCCCCTGCTTTCTCCTCCTTCCTAGTAGTTAACCATGCAGGTCTTCTTTTATTTTTTTCTTATTTATATGCTTGAAGTCAAGGGGTTGCCCCTCTTCCTGAAATTTCTTTTTACTCTCCATAAACTCCACTTTTTGCAACTTTTAGTTCCCAGCCCCTTCTATTTACTTTGTCTCCAGTAGAATGATGTTTCTTCATGTGAATCTTCTCTCTGCCATCACTACCTCAGTCTGACAATTGAATGATACAGTAGCACTCTCAAATTCTCCTTCATAAAGTCCTTGCATTTACCATTATTTATTTAATAGGTACAATTCAGAAGGCCAATGATCTTAGTCCAATTCAATGCTCTGTTGCCAAAGTCCAGCAGAGTGCCTGGACATAAATGATTGAGCAGTAAGTAGAGTTTTAAAGTGTGCGATGGAATGTCTAAAACATATGAAGGGAATGCAGGTGGTTGAGGATGGTTGATAAGTCTATTGTCACACAAAATTCATTTACCTAAACTGTGTGTGTATGTATATTATATATGCATACATATACATATATGAATATATATGTCAAACATATAAAAACATTTATCACTCCAGCCTGGGCAACAGAGTGAGACTCTAACTCAAAAAAGAAAAAAAAAATTATCTTGTGTATAATTATAAATATATATCTATTGTGATCTATTGTATAATTGCTTATGTCTGTGTGCAAGGACAGAACAGAAAGACAGAAGCAGATTACATATATATATATACATACATGTATACATATATATACATATATATATACATACATGTATATATATATACATACATATATATACATATATATGACACACACAAAGAAAGAGTGAGAGAGAGAAAGAGAGAGGAGAGAGAGAGAGACAGACAGAGAGGAGGAGAGAGAGAGAGGAGAGAGAGAAAGAGAAATGGGAAAATCGCAAAAGGTAGAATTATTTTCCTATAAAGATTCTTTAAAAATAAAAATCTACCAGGAAATAAAATCACTATGTATATCTTAGATTTTTTTTTCCCCTGAAACTAAATTTAGCAAGTATAATCATTAAGCTAAAAGATAACATTCTGAAACCTATTGATAAATTGTCTTTCTAAATATTTTAGCATTGTGAACCTTCTATTAATGATATATGATTGGACCCCAAATGAATACTGTGTTTTAATTTTCACCTTTAAAGACTGTTGCTAAATAAGGATGGAAAAATGCTACTCTATTCTTGCTTTAAACTTTATTTCCTTGATGAATGGAAAGCTGAACATAGTTTAATATTCATTAGAGATTCCTGCATCCTTTGAGAATTTGTTCATTTACATTACTCTTTACTTTTATATGTTCATTATTTCTTAATGATGTTTTAAAATCTTTGCATATTAAGGTTATTTATATATTGTGTTGATCATTTGTGTTTTCAATTCTTATCTAGTTTTCTATTAAAATTTGTTTCTAGGGTATAAACATTTTCTTTTATAAATTATTTGTTTACAATGTAATTCTCCACGTTTAAAAATTAGAATGAGCATCACTGATTTAATTATAATAAATATTCATCTTTACTTTTTCTAATTCTGTTAATGTTCATTTTTTATGCAGATGTTTTGCTTTTAAATCTTATGTATTAGCCCTGAACAACAGTGGCATGTTCTGCTAAGCTTCAGCATTTGAGTGCTAGTATAGGCCAGCCAGCAAGGAGTCATTCTCTTCGTTCAAAATATTTTAAGAAAATGATGTCTGAGGTAAATCTGAGCTCTTGAACTATATCAAGGAAAAATAATGCAGCATTTAGGATCTAGTCAGCTTAAAGATTCAACTTAAAGCTGGTCATTCCAAGCTGAAGAATGTTGTAGATATGGAGGTGGATTTATTACATCCATACTTCTGAACTGCCTACATTCTTCTTGAGCTTATCTCTTTCATTATTAAAACATGATCCACAGCTTATCACTTGCTCTTAGATGGTAGGCAGTTGAACAAAAAGTAGAGAAACATTTTCAGTTATTGATAAGTGAGAAAAGTGGATGCACAGCTATTTTGAAATATGATAAAAGTCACTTTAGTATTCAAAGAGTAAAATGGATAGTTCAGAAATCCTCCAGATGTATTTCGATTAAGCTTTATTTTAAACTTTGTTCCTGGATAATATGGAGTTTTCACATTCAGTTTACAATTTCTAAAAATTTATATAGAGCAGGTAATTGTCTTTTATATAAAGCTTCTAATAAAATTTTATACTCACCTTTCCTCTTTCTTATGACCCTTTTACTTGCCAAATCTTCACAAGGCTGTGAATTACTGTGACTGCCTTACTCAAAATAATAAATTCAGTTTATCTGCTAACAGCAGATGCTAAAGCTAGATTCGGTAATTATCACATAAAATAGAGCTATACATATGTATGACTTTATCAGGTAATACCAGGTACTGAATATTTATCCCTCAGGCCACAATGGCTTCCTATTATAAATTTATGACTTCTTGGTATCCGCTGTACAGGATGCTACCAGCATTCTCAAATGGGCAGGCCCACCTCTCTTTCTCTTTGGATTATGGTGAATATTTAAATACATATGTATTTGTACATATATATTTATGTATGCGTTTATATTACTTTCAGCATATAAACCACAACTCCTCAGAGGCTGGCAATCCTGTGTGAAAAGGAAGAAAAGACTCTTAAATTGCATAAACTTTAAGATGTTCCTGCCAAAGAATCACTTGTGTCTGGGGGTTAACAAACATGCAAATTAAAAGTGCTGAATGGAGACACAGAGCACCTCTGCATAAAATAAGAATGCTTGGTGCTGACCTTGAAGTAAAGCATTTTAAATATTTCATGCATTTTTCTTCAAGGGAATCAATGTAGGTAAGGTTTGTAGAATCTTATAGAAAATTTACTAAGGTTTCTTTATATTTACAAAGGCCAAAATAGCTTGTATCTTTTAAAAATAAATTTTGTAATGATAGAAACACAGGCACTTCTGCCTTATCATATGTAATTTCAAGGAGTACTCTAAAAGAAATGGCTACTATTGGGATATAGAAGGGGACTTAGAAACACTTTAGACAAGAGATTTTCAGTGTCACTCTATTCTTTGTACTGGCTGGGTGAATTCCAAGGTAGCTGTAGCCAAAGGGGAGATCACTTACCCCATTCCTTGTTTCCAGATGATCACCTCATTTTCTCTTTTCTGGAGAAAGCTGAAGACAACAAAGAGAAACCTCTCCCCAAGCTGTCCCTGCCAATCCACGAACTCATCTATTCTGTGCTCTGCATTCTACGCTGTTGCCTTGGAACTCCCTCATCTCTTGCATTGTTTTTTTCTTTCCAATAATTTCTATCAACATGTTGTTATTTCTACTTAAAAACAATCATTTGACCCCATTTTCATCACCAGAATAACCCCTTTTTCTCCTTCCTTTTACAGAAAATTCTGAATTATTCACTTCTGTTTTCCAGTTCCTTCCTTGCATACACTCCTAAAGCCATCTTGTCATATTGTCTCCACATTTTTAGATAAAAAGTCCGACTTCATATGTTGATGTTTGTTGGCAGCTTTTCAGCCTCATGTCCTCTTTCCCATATGTGAGTAAGCTGACAAGAAAGCCTGAAAGCTACCTTCTTTGGGACCAGTGGGTGTTTTGAGGTTTAGGAGCCCAGGGAAGCTTCAGGTTGCCTCTACCCTCTAGCCACAATGTAACTCTCAAGCCAGGATCTACTTCTCTCTGCTATGTCAGGCCATTTTGGATTAGTTTGGACAGGTAGAGCCTGCCCTGTCCTGTTCTACCCAGACGCTGTGTTATAAGGGTAATGACATTTCCTATTCTCTTGGTGCATGTGTGATGTCACTGTGTTCCTCTGACCTCATCTAACTTTTCCTTTTCAATCAGTTCTGGGATCATTTATCTTTTTTACTTATTGTCTGAATGGTCTCATTGATATATATCAAAAGCATTTATGCTAAGATCTCTATCCCAAATCTCTCCCCTAATATTCTAACTCATAGAATCAACTATGTGCTCTGTATCTGCCATACACAGAATACATCACTTAACAATGGGGAACTATTTGGAGAAATGTGTCATTAGGCAATTTTGACCTTGTGTGAACATCAGAGTGTACTTGTGCACAACTAGATGGTGTAGTTACCACACATCTGGGTTATATGGTAGAGTCTATTGCTCCTAGATTACATACCTGTATAGTATGTTACTGTACTGAACACTGAACACTGTAGGCAATTGTAACACAATGGTAAGTATTTATATAGCTAAACCATAGAAAGGGTACAGTAAAAGTACAGTATAAAAGATTTTAAAAATTGCACATATGTATAGGGTGATTACAACGCATGGAGTTTGCAGGACTAGAAGTTGCTTTGGGAGTGTCAGTGAGTGATGGTGAGTGAACATGAAGGTCTGGAACGTTACTGTTCACTATTGTAGACTTTACAAACATTGCACACTTAGACAATGCTTCTTTCTTCAATAACAAATCAACCTTAGCTTACGTAACTTAACTATATACACGCATTACTTTTTAAAACATTTTTGTGTCCTTTGAAATAACTGCTTGAGATACAAGCACATTGTATAGCTGTACAAAAATATTTTATTTTTTACATTCTTATTCTATAAGCTTTTTTCAATTTTTATTTTATTATGCACTACTTTTCAGACCTATTAAAAACTGAGATACAAATGCCCACATTAACCTGGGCCTACCCAGGGTCAAGGTCATCAGTACCACCGTCTTCCACTTCCTGATCTTGTCCTACTGGAAGATCTTCAAGGGCAGTAACACCCATGGAGCTTTCATCTCCCATGAGCACAATACCTTCTTCTGGAAAACCTTCTAAAGAACATGCTGAGATTGCTTCATATGCTAACGTTTTATAAGTAGGAGAAATACACTCTAAAATAATGATAAAAATACAGTACAGTAAATAAACCAGTATCATAGTTTTTTATTATCATTATTAAGTATCATGTGCTGTATATATTTGCATGTGCTATGTTTTTATACAACTGTCACTGCAGTAAGTTTGTTTACACCAGCATCACCACAACCATGAGAGGAATGCATTGTGCCATGACATTAAGATGATTTTAACAGCACTAAGCAATGGGAATTTTTCAGCTCCATTATAATCCTAAGGGACTACTGTGGTATATATGGCCCATCGTTAATCTAAACATCATTAGGCAGTAACATGACTATATCTCATCAAATCTCACAACTTCAAATGCCATCAATGAGGTATTGTTTCTCAAGTTTATGTGTCCATCTGAACCTCTTTCCTGGACTCTAAACTGTCTACCTGAAATCCACACATCTAGTTGGCATCCTAAAGAGAATATGTTCAAAACAGAATTTTTTATTGTTTTCTCAAACTCACTCTTCTAATACAGTCTTCATCTTTGTAGATAACAATTTCAACTTTCTAGTTGTTCTGATCAAAACAATGGCAAATGTTATTGAGTTCTTTCTTTTTCTCATGCCCCACCTCTATCAATCAGTAAGTCTTATCAGCTCTGCCTTGAAATAATAGGAGTGTCATAAAACTTGAAGCATTTTCAATTTAGATGAGCCACTTTAAGAACCAAATTCAAAAATTTGGAACTAAAATTAGTGCAAATGTAAATATTTATTTGCAATAGGAAAGAAATAACAATATAATATATAATTTAGATAGTTGAAAAATACAAAAACATAACATAAAACATAAAAATGTTTTTATTAAGGAAGTACATGACACGTCTTTACAGCATCTTTTTTTAAAATTTTGAATTTATGAAATTTGATAACCTTCTTCTATGTTGATTCTTAAACTCTTTTTAAAGATAAGAAAATAACGAGTGTGGTGGTTCACGTCTATAATCCCAGCACTTTGGGATGCTGATGTGAGAGGAGTGCCTGACCCTAAGGGTTCAAGACCAGTTTGGGCAACTTGGCAAGGCCTCATCCTTACAATAAATAAAAAAATTAACTGGATATGGTGGCACTTGCCTGTAGTTCCAGCTATTTGGAAGATTGAAGTGGGAGGTTCACCTGAGCCCAGCAGATTGAGGCTGCAGTGGCCATGAGCATGCTACTGCACTCCATCTTGGGTGACAGAGTGAGGCTCCATCTCAAAAAAAAATGATAAGAAAAAGACAATTCACTCCTTCTCATAAAAGTTGATTGAAATTTTAAAATTATTTTTAGTTTGGAAATAAACTTTGGTTGAGAAATTGAGATTTTGCTCCCAAAATCTATATTCTATTCCGTTGGTCTATATACCTGTTCTTGTACCAATACCAGACTGTTTTTATTATTGTAGCCTTATATTAAAGTTTAAAGTCCAGACGTATGATACCTCCCAGTTTTTCTTTTGCTGAGGATTGTTTTGGCTATTTGTAGTCATTTTTTTTCCATATGAATTTCTGTATTATTGTTTCCAGGTCTGAGGAGAATGATATTCATAATTGCATTAAATTTGTAGATTGCCTTGGGTAGGATGAACATCTTAACCATGTTGATTCATCCAGTCTATGAGCATGTCATATTTTTCCATTTGTTTGTGTCTTCTTTGATTTCTTTGAGAGCATTTTGTAGTTTTCATTGCAAATATCTTTTATTTCTCTGGTTAAAAAGAAGACAAGGTATTTCATTTTTTTGTGTGTAGCTATTGCAAATAAGATTGTGTTTTTAATTTGGTTGTCTGCCTGTTTATAACTGGTATACAAAAATATGGCTGTCTTTTGCCCATTGATGTACTCGAAGACTTTGCCAAAGTCCTTTATCAGTGCAAGGAGGTTTTTGACATATTGTCTTGGGTTTTCCAGGTATAGGATCAAAGATTCCACCAACAACCACTGGGGATAGGAGAATTTATTCTATTCAATAAATGATGCTGGGAAAACTGGCTGACTACATGCAGAAGAATGAAACAGGTCCCCTACCTTTTACCTTACACAAAAACCAACTCTAAATGGATCAAAGCTAAACATAAAACCTCAACCTATAAGAATCTTAGAAAACACAGGAGACCCCCTTGTAGAAATTGGAATAGGCAACCAATTTCTGATCAAAACCCCAAGCTCATGTCATAAGAGATAAGACAGACAAGTGGAACCACATCAAACTGAAAATCTTTTTCAAAATAAAAGAAACTATCAAGAAAGTGGAGAGACAACCCACAGAACAGGAAAAAAAATTTTGCCAACTGCATATCTGACAAAGTTCTAACATCCAGGATATACAAGAAACTCAAATGTGCTGAAAGGGATAAAAGCAAACAAACAGCCCTATTTAAAAGTGGGCAAAAAGTTATCAAAAGAAGACATACAATCAGCCAACATATACATGAAAAAATGCTCAGTCTCACTAATCACCATCAAAACTACACTGAAATACCACCTAACTCTAGTCAGGATGGCCCTCATCAATAAATCAAAATATAACTGATGCTGGCATGGATGCAGAGAAAAGGGAACACTTCTATACTGTTTGTGGGAAATACAGCCTCTGTGAAAAACAATGTGGTGATTTCTAAAAGATCTAAAAATCAGCCTTCTATATGACTCAGCAATCCCCCTTCTGGGGATATACCTGGAGTAACTCAAGTTATTCTGCAAAAAAGACAACTGCACACAGATGTTTACTGCAGCACTATTCACAATAGTAAAAAAACATGGAACCAACCGTGCTGCCCATCAAAAGTGAATTGGATAAAAAAACATGGTACATATACATGATGGAATATTATTCAACCATAAGCAAGGGCAAAATTATGTACTTTGCAGCACCTTGGATGGATTTAGAATTGATAGTACTCAGTGATCTGCCACAGAAACAAAGAACTGAGTACCACATGTTCTCACTCATACATGGATTCTGAACATTTATCATACTACTACAAGAAAAGGATTGGTAGTACCAGGACACTGCCAGGGAGGGATGGAGGGGAGGGGCACATAACATCAATAAGGGTATCTGATCCTAAATCAGGTGAAGTAGGGACAAATGGAAGACCCGAACTTCACTTGTACTTTGACCACTTATGTATCTAATCCTGAGCTATAATAAAATTTGTGAAATTCAACTTCACGACCCCCTACTTTTTCCAATGCTACGTAAGTATTAAGTACATTGGATTGCTTACCTTGTAGAATAATCTTTGAAATTTGAAAACATCTTAATATGTTTCCTTCACATATGACTCAAAATATCAGTGCATTTCAATTTTCATGTAGTAATATTTTGGGTACTTTTAAAGTAGATTATATCTATTACTCAATTTGTCATTGATGCCTTCATTTTGGTGATAGATTATGAGTTTTATGTTACTTTCATTGATGTAGGTATTTTATGAGGATGCATAAAATATGTGACCTCAAACACAGCAGTACTTGCTATTTGTAATACTGTTGTTTCTGACCTACAGCCACAGAAATTATGACAAATTCTATTCCATGTTCTTCTTATCAGAATATTTTTTAAAAATTAAGTTTTGTTTATAATTTTGTATGCAGCATTATCAAATGTTTCTGACAGCTGAAAACTTCTGTTTTGATTAGGTATAAATTAGAACAGAATTCTGTAGTTCAAAATTTATACTTCTCTAGCTGGACACAATGGCTCATGCCTGTAATCTTAATACTAGGGAGGTCAAGGTAGGAGGATCACTTGAGCCCAGGAGTTTGAGGCTGCAGTGAGCTATGATCACACTGCTACACTCCAGGTTGGCCAACAGAGTGAGACCCTATTTCTGTTAAAAAAAAAAAAAAAAAGACAGAAGTGGCTCAAAACTTACTTCTCCTGTGTTTTCTACCCGGTCTTCTACCTCTACCCTCCTCCATGCACCTGTGCACATTGATTTCACGACACAACCCTGCTTTGGAAGGAGCCTGTGCAGGAGAGAGCCCCAAAGCTAAGGCTTCAATGGTTTCACAGTTCATTTGCACCTATGTGTTATACAGACCTCAACTCCTGCCATATTACCCCACTAGTGTCATCCTAGGGGGTGCCGTGTCATTCTACATTCTATTACTGTGCAACAAAGAATAGAATCCTGTCACCATGACGCTCCTTGTTGTGTCATAGCTGACCATCCCCTCAGCATAGAAGTCACAGGTCTCAGAGTCACAAACTATTGACTATCTCTGGGCCCTTATCTCTTATATCTGTCACCTCCTTACTCTGCTGTGATGACATTAACCCCCTTGCCAGTTCATCAGTGGCCAGGCACATCCCTGCCTAAGCTGGTGCCTCATTCTGTTCCTTTCCTGCCTCTATTCTAATGTCATCTTCTCCCAGAGGGCCATCTTGCTGACTTTAGTAAACTACTCACTATCACTGTTCTTCCTTCTCCCTCTTTTCCTTCTCCTTAACACTTACCACTATTCAACATATTTCACTTATTTAGCTTATTGTTTCCTTTATAGGTAGCTTATCCACTCATTGTGAGGTAATTGTCTAGAATTGACTCTTTTTCTACTATACCTGGCCTCTTTCTGCCTCCCCTCTTAGAGGCTACCTTGGGCCAATGATGGTCTCTGAAGGATATGTATATTACCCTAATGAGACAGGGGGATGCTGGTGATGGAGTAGAGCTGACAACAGTATAGGTGGCAGCCTTATTCGCTGTAATTGTGAACACCATATAGCAATTTTGTTTTCTTTCTTCTGTGCTTAATACTTTTTTAAGTATCTTCTCTAGAGCTGGTCTGGAAGCTGCATAATCTCTTAAGGATTGAATGTCTGAGAAGGATTTTAATTCTTCATCACTGATGAAGTTGAGCTTGACTGAATAAGAAATTCTTGGTTGAAATTGCTTATCTTTGAGGACTTTGAATATTGGACTCCAATTCCTTCTTGCTTGTTGTGTTTCTGCTGATAGGTGTGCTGCTACTCTGATTGGTTCTCCCCAGTAGGTAATCTGACCTTTCTCTCCTACTGCCTTTAGTATTTTTTCTTTTGTGCCTACTTCATGTAGGAGAATTACTATGTGTCTAGGGGTTGGTCTTCTCATTTGATGTCTTGTGGGGGTTCTCTGTATCTCTTGATCTTGGCTGGTCACATCTCTGGTGAGATGGGGGAAATTTTCTTGGATTACCTCCTGGAATACTTGTGTCATTTCCCTTTCTTCTCCTGGGATACTAATTAGGCATAGATTTGACCTCTTGATATAATCGCACATCTCTTGTAGGCTTTGTTCTTTCTTTCTGAGTTTTCTTTCTATGTTTTTTACAGATCAGGTTAATTCCATGTTCTGGTCTTCAAGTTCTGAAATTCTTGCTTTGACTAGATTAATTCTGCTGTCCATGCTTGTCATTTTGTTATTTATTTCCTGGATGAAATTTTTTATGGTCAAAATCTCTGTTATAATTTCTTTCACTGTTGTATCTTGTCTTTCTTGAGTCTTATGCACTTGTTTCATCCATTCCCTAATCTCTGTCATATTCCAGGACAAGTAATTGGTGACTTTCATTGTTTGGACTCCAAGGTCTGATTTTTCCCAAGTTTTCTCTTTGTTACACTTGAAATTGCATGTAGTCTCCTGCTGGTTTTTCCTCATTTGTGACAGATCTCTTTCTTTTCTCTTTAGCTCCAGTATTCAGTGTCAGTGGGAAAGACTTTCCCTTCTGATGTTTGCTCAGCCCTCTATTCTTCCCTGATCAGGGCTCTGAATATTTTCTATTTTGAAACATGACTATAGGTGGGAAGATTTGCTATCGCTTGTTGTTTTGAAAGTTGAATAAGGTACAGATGAGGAGCTAGGATTCAGAAACTACTTGCAAATTACAATGTTCACTGATCGTGGTATGTGTTTCCCTGAGACCCACTTTCCACCACCACTCTATATGACTATGCAATGGGTACATGTGTGTACCTCCTGAGTCCAAGATACAGTGACAGCAATGGGGAGCACAGAGAAAAATAAAGCGAAATAAGACAGACAAGAATTTTTAAAAAAAGAAAAACAAAACACAGAACAATGAAAGCAGAAACCAAAGCAAAAAGCAATTGAACACACACACACACACACACACACACACAGACATACACATACCCCCCAAAACAAACTGAAATAATAACAAAGTAAAGAAAACAAACAACAAAAAAAAAACCAGGAAAACTAAACATACACACACATGCCTAGTACAAAATGAATGGAGAAGAAAAAGAGAAAGACTGGAGAAAAAACAACAACAAAAAAAGCAAAACAAAGGAATTCAGATTGAACCCTCACACATATATTGATACACACCTTAAACTAAAAAATAAAAATAAAAAAAGTGAACAAAATAACAAAAACAAACCAACAACAACAAAACTGAAAGATGAACACTCAGTCATTCACAAACACACATAAACAGAAAACAAAAAGTAAAAGAAAAGAAAGAAAAAAAGAAAGAAAGGGATGCATATCAAAACCTCACATACACATTCATGCACAAAGGAAAAATATTTTTAAAATAGATGAACTAACAAACAGGCAAAAAAATTCAAATTTTTTTTAAATTAAAAAAACAAAACAAAACAAAACAAAAAAACCCTGCCTCTTGTGGCAGCCTCTGTAATTGTTTCTCTTGTCTCCTCTGCTATTTCCTGCAGAGCTTCCACCTCTTTAATTCTCTTCTAGAGCAGGGAAGAAGGAGGGGCAGTGGGGATGGGTGGCCCTGCAGTTCTCCCCTTCCACTCTTGTGCCATATAGCAATTTAAATAGTTAACTTGCTTGATTATAAAAGTGCTTTCTGTACTATCCTGAGATCCCAAGGACATATTGTTTCTTCACTGACTGTCCATCTTTGGTGCTTTTCATGACTTCTAAGAAATCAGTATCTTTCACCACTAGACCTCTGGCTGACATCTTAGGAATAGGTAAAGAACATTAGTTGTAAGCTTTCTCAGATTTAGGGTTACTACATTATACTTATTATTCTATTTTCTGTCTTTCTCAAATGAAATTAAGTTCCATGAGGATTATAATTTTGTTTTATTTTGCTTTCATCCTAGAACAGCCAAATATCAGAAGATACAATTTAAATTCTAGCCTTAGTGCTTAAATCTCAAAACATTTGTTTTATATTGTCTATAGCTATGACCTGACCATAACATACTAATCAAAAGGTAGTAAAAAGAATTGCTTTTGTCTGAGGAATGACAAATAAATACTCTCATTTTATATTAAAGCTGGTAAAGAAAATACACCTGTGCCAAAGTATCTGTTTTCAAAATAGCTCTATATTGATTAATAAAAATAAAAAAGGTTTAATCTTTAAAATATAAATACTACCTCTGCTTCTCAACCATATCTTCAGTGAGTTCTTTGTAAAACATGTTTATTTCTTGGTTGAGCCATTACAAATCTATTCATCCATTAAACCTCAAATTTAAGTCTATTTTCACAAAAGGCTTTCCCTGACACAATAGGTTGATCTTTTTTCCCTTGTTCTTATAGGAGTTTTTACACAATTTCACTAAGCAAGTCATCTTTAATGAATATCTGGTGCATTTTATGTTATTGTTCTGAACTCTTATCAAGATGTGAAAACATGGGAAGTTTAGGATAAAAATGCCTCCAGGACAAGAAACGGTGATACTTTTTGGAATTTGTTTTACGTATTAAATTGTTTGCATATTAAATGTTTCATCCTGTTATTTTAGTTTTGGAAAAGACAAATGCTTATTAACAATGCTAGCTCTAACAGGACCCTGCCTTATTGTAGTCACAGCCTGCATCCCGTGCTATAAAAGAAGCTGAACACTCTGCCTAACCAAATAAAAGGCAATCTCATTCATACCATTGGCATTTTTGCAAACCGATGTGATATTTCAAGATAAGCTCAAAGCCTTCTTTTTATTAGAGGTTACATTTTCAATATCATAGTGTCATATTTATCATCATACACACAGCAGTTAACACTGTCAGTCATGAAATTGTGCTTAATATGCATTTGTTGAATATAAAATAATTGAAAAAAATTATTCTGTAAATGAATGAATTGCTATCATCTTCAAAATACCATTTCTTATGTTCACCAAAGCATCTGAACAATCTTCACACCATCATTAATATTTAGAGCTGTTACTAAGGTGAGTGGGCACCCTTGCATGGTTTAATCACTTTGTTGTCTTTTGATATGTTGTATACCCATTCTGTCTCATTTTTAAAAATAGCTGTTGTAGTCTATAGCCAGTATATACAATAGTGTATAAGTATGTTCTTTCACCCTTATTCCCCATTTGGTCTTAGTTCTGCAAATAGCCCTATCTTTAATGGTCTTCACCAATGCTTATGCTAATATCTCAGGCATATTCTTTAGGGACAAGGCATTAGCAACAAAAGCTACTGAGTTTTTTCATGGTTCAAACATTTCACTTGTATTCTTTTTACTTGAATGTAATTTTTCTCCTGGATATAAAATCTTTTGATTACATTTCATTTCACTGAGCTTCTTAAGTATGCTATTTTTTTTTCTGGCATAAGAGATTCTTAAAAAGTGCCATGACAGTCTAATTTCAATTTTTACTTTAAGTCACCATATACTTTTTGCCTAGGTTATTTTTTGCTAAGGAAAATTGTTTAAATGTGTTTTGGTGTTGGCCATTCTGGATCAATATTCTTTTTCCAATAAATATGTAGTTACAAATCATTTAAAAGTGTTGTTGAGAAAAGCTTTTTTTTTAATTATACTGTTTATTATTTACATCTGTTCTCTTGCTTTGGATATTATGTGTCTAGCTTTAATATTTAAGACTTTTTCTTAAAATTATGTTTTGCATATAATATTAATTTTTATTATATTTATTTCAATTTCTGTTTTTTTAAAGATGTTAACTATTGTTTTATTTGTTCTTGTGTTGCTTCTAATTTTATCTTTATTTCTGAACCAACTTTTTTATTTTTTATTCTTTCTGAGGTTTTTGTTTTGTTTTGTTTTGTTTTGTTTTGAGTTGGAGTCTCACTTTCACCCAGACTGGAGTGCAGTGCCATGCTCACAGCCACCGCAGACTTGACCTGCTGGACTTAGGCAATCCTTTCACCACAGCCTTCCAAGTAGCTGGAACCACAGGCATGTGATACCATACCCAGCTTATTTTTTAATTTGTTGTAGAGACGAGGTCTCACCAAGTTGCCCAGGCTGGTCTCGAACCCGTGGGCTCAGACAATCCTTCTGCCTCAATCTACCAAAAGGCTGGGATTACAGGCTAAGCCACCACGCCCAGCACTGAGTTCTTTTAACTCTGAGTTTTTGGATTCTATATAATTTTTTCAGGTCATATATCACCATTTTCATATATCTTGCTTTATCTCAAAAGAGTAAGTTATGCTTTTGATACATTTTGAGGGTGTAGTTTGTGGCATAATTTCGTGGTCAAAAGGGGTGTTATTCTGCTCCTTATTAAAATTTTTCTTGAAATTTTGCAAAATATTTGAACTTCATCCTCTTCTTTTTTTTTGTTTGTATATACAATTAATATTTCCAAACTTTTAGGAGTTGTGATTCAGTTAGAAAGTGAAAGAATAATGATAAATAATCTAATTCCATAGAAATTTCGTTTCTGTTGTTTCAGTTAGACTTCATGTTGAGATGTGCCAGTTCCTCTTCCCTCCTCCACTTATATCTCCCTCTTCCTTTACTCAATTGTTCTTAATCTCAGATTTGATTCTATGTCCAGCAGCTTTTCTTTACTGTGCATTATATGCCTGGATTGTGGGTTTCAAGAGTTTTTAATGGTTGAGACAACTCCAGCCCTCTCAGACCTTACTCTGAGACACGTATACTACTAGTTTTAGCTGCCAATCACAAATTGCCCATGTGCTTTCCAACAAATACCTAGCCCTTTGGGGAATTTTCCTAATCTTAGATATACCAGACACCCTACTGAATCTCAGTGTGACTTTTTACACTGACTCAGCATGCAGGTCTTCTGGTTTTTAGTGGTTTGTCCCCAGTCACCCATAGGGTGCTATGGGAGTACCTTGTTACTTTTGTTAGGTGTCAATATTGTCTGTGGATTTTTGTCTTTCCTATATTTATGTGAGGGGGATTCAGAGAGATTAAAATAATATACTGCAGCCATAATTTTGAAGAATATAAACTTGGCAATACTTTTAAAAATCATAAATACAATTAAATTACTTTATATACATTCTCTTGTCAAGAAAATTACTCTAAATCATATCTATGAGTTCTATCTATTTCATATCCCATGAATTCTATTTCATATCTATGAATTCTGTATTTTTATATCTATAAATGCTATTTTATATCTATGAATTCTGTGTGTTTCAAATTTAGGAATTCTATTTCATACCTAGGAATTCTGTATATTTCATATCTATGAATTCTATTTCATATTTAAGATCTCTGCCTATTTCCATTCACATAAAGAGAATTGCCCATGGCCTCTATTCAGCCCAGTTTACTCTCAGTTTACCAGTTATCCCAGCATATGGAAATATTTTTTTCAATTCAAAATAGCATAATAAAGAAAAGCTTCTATTCAAAGTGTTAAGTTCAAATTTGTTAACAAAAAATGCAATTTTGAGGAAAACTAAAAGTAGGCTAGCCATGATGTTTCACTCCCGTAATCCCAGCACCTTAAGAGTCCAAAGCAGGAGGATTGCTTGAGCCCAGGAGTTTGAGACCAGCCTGGGCAACATAGAGAGATCCGGTCTCTCTTAAAAAACTAAAAAGAAAAGAAGTAAAACTAAAGGTAATGGTATTTAAACACAAGTCAGCAGTGGTACTGCTACATACACTGTATATACATATACTGTATATATGCATAACTACATATACTAATTTTTAATTTTCAGGAAATCAACATAATATTTTAAAATTTTGCTTTAATACAGATGCACAATACTATTTTTAGATACTAAATTTGTATCACTTCCATTTGCAAAACATACTCACTTTCTTCCCAAATCTCCAAGGTCTCGTTAAGTCATGGCATCAACTTTGAAGACCATGCTCAAGTGGCATGCATTAGACAAGATCCAGGTAAAGCTCATCAGGTGCAGCTCAGATGCAGTTCCCATGGATACTGTGACAGTGACATAAAATGATGTTTTCCATTTCACTGTTTACACCTAACATAGTTGAGATATGAATGCAGCAACTGTTAAAAAGAGGGAAGAAGGGAAAACAGCAATCACAATTTCATAACAAATCTAAAATTCATCTGGGTACATGTCATCAGGTTTCTCTATTCCAGTGACAAGTGACAGTTTTTTTGCCAGGAAGAATAGGAGATAGTTCCCAGTATAGCAAGGTCTCTCTCTGATTCTTGGATCTTACCTCCACAAGGTACTTTCTGTTTTATAAGAAGTGTGCTTTCTTTGCAGTACATTAGATTTTTAAATCCCCTAACTTCTGGTGAAAGAGTTCCAGGCCCAGGGGAAATTTTTTGTATACTTTCTCAATATCTTTTAGTGTAAACTGTCAGCACTTTCGTCAAGAAATTACTTTAAAATCTCTATGCATTTCTTTTAAATCTTACAAGTGTTCATCCCATACTCCAAAAGCCACATTTATAATTTTTCAACATTAACATCTGTCTACTTTAGCTCAGCTGCTCTAGGACAGTATCTTTACAATTTTTTTGTTGAGAGGTAGGTAAGGCACCTCTTTAAATATTTTTAATATCTTAGCGGAGGTTCTAATAAATAAGTCCCTAATAAATTTGATGTTTACTACTGAGGCCATTTCATATTCTGAGAATTTTTGGTGGCTAGAAACTAAAATTTAAAAACATTTTATTTTCTGGACCAACAAGTATTAGTTTTTCTATATAGTCATGCACCCCATGATGATGTTTTGCTCAACAATGAACCACATGTATCACAATGGTCCCATAAGATCATAATGGACCTAAAAATTCCTATAGGCTCAGGATTTCATAGTGCTACACATTCCTCACATGCTATGGTAATACAAATGTAAACAAACCTACTATACTGTCAGCCATATAAAAATATAGAACATAGTTATGTACAGTATATAACAATAATGATAACAAATGACTGGTGTATGTATTTACTTTACCCTACATTTTGTCATTATTTTAGAGTGTAATCCTTCTCATATTAAAAAAAATGTTGAGTATGGTTCAGCTTCTGCAGGTCCTTCAGGAGGTATTCCAGAAGAAACCATTGCTATTATAAGAGAGGAGAACTCCATGTGTGTTATTGCTCCTAACGTCCCTTCCAGTAGGACAAGCTGTGGAGGTGCAGACAGTTATATTGATTATCTTGATCCTGGGCAAGTCTAAGTTAATGTGGGTATTTGTGTCTTAGTTTTTAACAAAAACTTAACAAATTGTAAAAATAGAAAAAAGCTTATGAAATATGGATATAAAGAAAATGTTTTTGCATACCTGTACAGTATGTTTGTATTTTAAGCTAAGTATCATTACAAAAGTGTCAAAAAATTTAAAAATATATAAAGTAAAAAAGTTACAGGAAGCTAAGGTGGATTTATTATTGAAGAAAGAAAATTTTAAAAAATAAATTTACTGTAGCCTAAGTGTGCAGTATTTATGAAGTCTATAGCGGTGTACACTAATGTCCTAGATTCACCACTCACTGATTCTCCCAGAGCAGCTTCCAGGCCTGCAAGCTCCATTAATAACTACACAAGTGTACCATTTTTTTTTTGAGTTGGAGTCTCACTCTGTCACCCAAGTTGGAGTGCAGCGGCACACTCACGGCCACCCCAGCGCTGACCTGCTGGGCTCCGGCAATCCTTCCACCTCAGCCTTCCAAGCAGCCAGAACTACAGACGCGCACTATCACGCCAGGCTAGTTTTTTTTTATTTATTGTAGAGATGAGGTCTCGCCAAGTTTCCCAGACTGATCTCGAACCCGTGAGCTCAGGCAATCTACTCACCTCAGCCTCCCAATGGGCTGGGCCACCGAACCTGGCCAAGATGTATCAT
The DNA here is from genome assembly GCA_963574415.1 of Tarsius wallacei. NCBI lineage: Eukaryota > Metazoa > Chordata > Mammalia > Primates > Tarsiidae > Tarsius > Tarsius wallacei. The sequence goes on from CAUYQG010011837.1 coordinate 18,670, forward strand.
TTAAAATTTTAAAAATATTTTTATTGTATCTTTTCTACATTTAGATGCACACATACTTATCATAGTGCTACATAGTTGCTCACATTATTCACAATACAGTAGCATGCTGTGCAGGTATATAGCTAGGGGCAATAGGCTCTACCAGGCAGCCTAGGTGTGTAGTAGCTACACCATCTAGATGTGTATGAGTGCACTCTGTGATGTTCACATAAAGATGAAATCACCTAGCAACACATTTCTCAGAGTGTATCTCCATTACTAAATGGCCCATTTCATATGTTCTTAAACAGTTATTTCTTCAGTTCATCTCTGTCTTATCCTGTACAGCTTGAAGAAGCCAAATGATTCTTTTAAATATGTTTTTATAATTGTTTTAAATATAATTTATTGAGCTATAATCTACATACAAGAAAATTTGTTTTTAATGAAAAATCAATATTTTTAAAATTTCATTAAATAATCAAATTTATAACATTATACAGTAATCAACACACTCTAGCACTAGAATACTTTTATTAAGGCAGTAAAATTCTTTAACCTATTTGTAGTAACTCTCCACTCTCACCTCTAGTAGGCAATCAATAATCTACTTTCTGTATTGCTTTTTAATTGCACTCTTATTTTTAGACTGCTCATTCATGCAGTCTAGAGTGCAGAGATTTGATCATAGCTCACTGCAGCCTCAACATTCTGGGGGTCAAACAATACTCCCACTTCAGCCTCTTGAGTCGCTGGAAACACAGATATAGACCACTACACCTGGCTTTTCTTTTTCTTTTTTCTTTTTGTACACACAGGGTTTCACTATGTTGCCTAGATTTGTTTTGAGATCCTGACATCATGCACTCTTCCAGTCTTCGTCTCTCAAAGTGCTCAGATTACAGACATGAGCCACTACTCCTAGCCTTTCTGTATAGATTTTCCCTTTCCTCCTTCTTATTTATTTGTTAATTAAATTATTACATTATTTATTTATTTATGAGAAAACAGGATTTATTGAGAGGACAGAAAAACTCCCACAGTGGAAGTGTACCTGAAAGGGTTGCCCTCCTCCTTCTTTTTTAAAATAATAAAACTAAATTCTGATGTGTTGTGATGTAAGTCTAAAGTACATATCAGATTTTTTAAATGTAGAATAATAAAAAAATTAAAAATATTTAATTAATTTTTAAATTAATTACATGAGGACAGAATGATATTTTTGACATACTGTTTTAAATAACACATTAAGTTTTTTTATTCAATATTTTAAAATTATGATATTGTGGGGTACAGTTAAGGGTTAGGTGTACAAATATGCCTCGTTCAGGCACCCTTGTTGATAGGAAGTGTCTCCCCGTCCCCAGACAGATATTTACCATTAATCCCATCACCCTCGCCCTCTCCCCCATAGTTTCCCACCACTGTCAGTCATTTTCTTGTGGTAATACACTGGATGATCAAGGTCTACTATATGAGTGAGAACATGTGATACTCAGTTTTTTGTTTCTGTGAGAGGTCACTCGGTATTATAGACTCTAGTTCCATCCATTTTAACCCTCCACGTTCTGGCTCTGGTAAAAGAACATAGTTAAATAGTAAAGGGCCCGCTGGCCTTTTGGGAGAAGCAGGGCTTCCCCTGACTCATAAGAAGTGAAATGGCTTCCAGCTCATCTCAGAGACACATCAGCCCATCGTACATTTGTTTTCCATCTGGCATATTCTGCATGGATTTTAAACTCTATTGCAGGGAACCCTGGTAAAGCAAATAAAAAGCACATTTATCTCTACTACCACATTAGATTTTTTTAGTGGAAAAATATCATGCATGCACAAATTAGAACTGATAAACAAATGCACACAAACCTGCCATTCATCACTCATTCAACTGCCACCCACCTCCACCCCCACCCCACCCCCACATCTCAGCCACTTCCTGGCCATCCCTAGATTATCTCGAAGCAATCTCAGGTTTCATGTATCTTCATCCATACATTTTCAGAACATATCTCCAGAAGACAAGAACTCTTATAAAACATATTTAAAACATAATTTTTTGTACCTCAAAATATTAACAGTAATTCCTTAATGTCATCAAATGATCAGTGTTTACATACTCGCTGCTGTCTTACAACTTTTTAAGTAGTCTGTCCAAATAAAGTCCATTCACTAAATGGTTTGCATGTAACTTAAGTCTCTACATCTGTAGGGTCCCCTCTATCTCGTGGATTTTCCTTGCAATAATTTGCTGAAGAAACTGGGTCATTTGTCCCGAAGGGTTTTTCACAGGACTTTGTGGATTACATTCCTGTGGCATAGTTCAACATGTTCTACCATCCAATTAGAAGCATACTGGTGACCTGGGAAGCTGACCCTATGGCACAGCCTCTCAAGGCTGTCTCACACATTGTTCATGGGAATGGACCGAGGGACTTCCCCTTGAGCTTGTGCCCTGACTCTCTGGAAATTATGGGCACATCGAATGGGCCAAAGAGAAAGTGCTTCAGAGAGGTTTTCTCCCAACTCCATCTATAGCTGCTTTTTTTTTCTCTGACAAGGAGCATGCAGGCTAAGAGCCTGCTGGATGACAAAGAACCCTGTCCTCCTCTGCCCCCTTCTGCTGACAAATAAAAAAAAAAAAACAAAAAAACCAAAAGCCAGTTACCATCTTAAAGGGGAACAAAATGAATAATTCTGGTGGAGAACTCAGATAAAAGCCTGTCTGTCCGTGCCTCCTTATCCAACAGGCAACCTCTTTCCCTTGAGAATGTGTGCTCTTGGGAACCAGGAGACAGTTGCCGGGCAGGGGAGAAGGAATTCTCTGGTCAGGCTCAATCGCAGCGGTGGGGCTGGATTCCTGAGGCCCTGAGATCCCTTCATCTGCTCACTTCCTCCTTCCACTTCCACCATCGCAGGTTCTGAACACTGGCCTGGGCCGCACTCTTTTTTATGAAATTATAAAAGCTCATTGGGTAAAGCCATTCAAAGCAAAGTCAACAAACGTATCGTGTACCTCCCACGTACCAGAACCTGGGGTTGGTGGAGGAGAGAGATCCAAGACCATCCCAGAAGAGTGCCGAGTCTAGCAGAGGAAGCAGACGTGCAAACCAAATAACTGCCCCTTGGCCTTGTAAGAACTGGGAAGACATCATGTGCCAGGTAATGCAGGAACCAGCCATGCCTGAGAGAGAGGAAGCAAGGTGAGCCCTAGGGAGGAGATGCACCATCTCAGCCTTCAGGGGGGAGGAAGAGTTCAATGCTGGTAATCACTGGTAATCAATGGAGTGAGCCCTTCCTTTATGCCACGTCTTGTGCTGAGTGCTTTCTTTCCATGCACTTGCACATTGACGCCAAGCCCATGAAGGAGGTCCTATTGTTATTCCTATTTTACAGATAACGTGTGTGTATGACATTAAAGTGCAAACACTCAGAGGCTTAAGGGGTGGAATACATGTGTAAGTCACAAGTAGTTCCGAATGAAAGTCTGATTCTCTGCTCTCTTTCCAGAGCCCAGATCACTGCTCGGCATATAAAAGACACTCCACACAGTGAGGGGATGAGCTTTCTATTTCGTCCTCCTCAGATCTATGCTCCACCCTTCTCCAGAATGCCTTCTTCTCAGAAGACTGACCTGCGGGGACCATGTCAATGGGCTTCCTTGACCTGGAGCTTTTGGTTGAGATCAGTGGATTGGAAGCCCTGACAGTAATCAGTGGAAGGGGAGAGTGATGACAGAGTGTTTATGGGGGAACTTTCAGAAAGTTCATGGAGAAATGGAATTAAAAGATAAAAACAGGCTGGGTGCAATGGCTCACACTTATAATATCAGCACTTTGGAAGGTCAAGGCGGGAGGGTTGCTTGAGCCAGGAGTTCGAGACCAGAATGAGCAACACAGAGAGACCTTGTCGCTACAAAAATAAAAATAAAAAAATTAGCCAGGCATGGTGGCATGCGCCTGTTGTCCCACCTACTCCGGAGGCTGAGGTGGAAGGATTGCTTGAACCCAGGAGATTGAGGCTGCAATGAGCTGTGAGTGTGCCACTGCACTCCAGCCTGGACATCAGTGAAACTCCAACTCAAAAAAAAAAAAAAAAGAAGATAAAAATTATACCTTTCTGGGGACATGTCAAAAAATAAAACAAAATCATTTTTAAAAGATAAAAAATACAAACTTTGTCAACATGAGTTTCATCAAGTTCAAGACACTTTTGTGAGCAATGATGCCAGGCATTTAGTCCATCCCTAGAGAACTGGGGTCCTGAGAATTTAACCATGTCAATGCAGTCTTTTTACATTATTAACTGGAGAAAAATGGGTGCCCTTTAAAGCTTTTTTAAGATTGGGAAACAAAAATAAATCAGAAAGAGCCAAATCAGGACTGTAAGGTGGATGCCTAATGATTTCCCATTGAAACGCTCCCAAAATTGCCCTTGTTTGATACGAGGAATGAGCAGAAGCATTGTTGTGGTGGAGAACAACTCTCTGGTGAAGTTTTCCAGGGTGTTTTTCTGCAAAATCTTCAGAACACCCTCATAATAAACAGATGTTATCAATCTTTGGTCCTTCAGAAAGCCAACAAGAAAAGTGCCTTGGGCATCCCCAAAAATTGCCTTGCCATGACCTTTGTTCTTGACCTGTCTGCTTTTGCTCATACTCTTGGTAACCACTGCTTTGATTGTGCTTTCTCTTCAGGATCATACTGATAAAGCCATGTTTCATCCCTTAAAATTCTTTGAAGAAATGCTTCAGGAACGCTTGATCTTGCCGGTTTAAAACTACCATTGAAAGCTATGCTCGTGTCTGTGGTTGCTCTGGGTGCAATGATTTTGTCCAGTGAGTGGACAGTTTGCTCAACTTTTATTTTTCAGGCAGATTGAGAGGTCTATGTTGCTGGCTAGTGTCTCTGCTATTAGCCATCAGTCCTCTTAAGTTAGGACACAAATTAACTTTCTCTTTGTAAATTGATGAAGATGTTCTGTAGCTGTAGCTGTCTTGTCCCTCCTTACGTGAGTTATCCATTTGTAAATTTCTTTGGGGTATTGTCCCCATACATTTTTAGTAAACATCAGCAATGTCACCATTCTCCCACCCAAGCTTTACCTTACATTTGATGATTGTTCCTGCTTCAATGTTAGCAGAATTCATGTTGTTCTTTTCAAACTGATGTCTTCTTCTTAGTGCTTCAGATTAGATCCTGTTCTGACATGTTATAACAAGTTAGTAGTACATGTTTTTTTCAGGGCAGAGAGAGAGAAAGAAACCCATGCATAGCTTTCTCATAATACACCTTTTCCACGAACTTTTTGAAGACTGTATTTCCCTGGCTCTCTCCTTGGTGACCCTCTGGCTGGTATTATTTCTCAGTAAAAGGCTATAGTTCCTCTCAGGGTGGCTCTCTGTGCCCACATCTCTCCTTCTGTTTTCTGACAATTGCTCCTTCCCCTCATTCCTTCAGGCATGGGGTAGTAAGAGCTTTAGGGTACTTCTCTATCTTTTGTGATCTCTCTACATTTTGCCCATCTTTTGTAAATAGTCTCTCTGTTAAACCTCTCTCAAATCATCTTGAGTTGAATGTGCCATCTGTTTCCTGCTGGAACCCTGACTGATAGAGTGATCAAACTGGAGCAGGCTTCCGGAATCTTCTTTCTCCTGAAACTCCAGCCAAGACTCAGATTTATTCGCATGATGGATGTCAAAACCATAAATTTTTCCATCTTAGTTTATCCTAGACTCAGAAGGCTGGACTCAACCTTCAAAGGTCGCTGAAGTCCATTTCTCTGCCTCCAGCTAGGAATCCCACCCCCACCACCACCCCCGACTGCTCCTGTCAGAGGGAAGTATATCTTACTTTGAAGATCTCCAGGTAAGGAGATACCATAACTCACTCAAGTGTCTTCAGTCTCCTTGCCTGATAAATCTTCCTCCTGTCTAACACAAACCCCTCGTGTTACAGGTGAAGCCCATTTCCTTTGTCTGCTCCTTGGCAAGAGCTGAAAAAAGATCCTTCATTCTTTGAAAATAGGCATTAAATCATCCCTACCCTTCTCCAGCTCTGAAGTGCAGATCAATGAAAGCAGATAATCTGCACATGCTAGTCTCAAGTAGTCAACTTGGACGCTCTAGGAGAACACTGCCCTGTGACTAACGCTTACCAGAATGGGTTTGAAAAATTTGTCAGAGGAAGAAGGGGAAAATGGAGCCTAAATCTCTACAAAAAACAGTCAACTGGGTTCCTGACAGAAGTGATGGTGAATTCTTCTCCTTCGATTTGCTTTTATCTACTTGGTCATTCATCCTCTGCCTGTTATCAAAACCCTGAATTCTGGAGGGTGTTGGTTTGCTGGTATTTGCTGGCCCTGACAAAGGCTGATACTCTCAACAGAAATCTGCGGACAGTTCTCCTCAGCTCTGCCTTCAGGCCTCTCCAGATTAGTCTTCTAGAGCTATCATAACAAAACACTACAGACTGAGTGGCTTAAACAACAGAAATGTATTTCTTCACAGTTCTGGAGGCTAGAAGTCCAAGGTGTTCGTAGGTTTGGTTTCCTCTATAACCTCTCTCCTTGGCTTCCAGATGGCCGCCTTTTCTTTGAGTCCTCATGTGACCTTTTCTCTCTACCTGTACATCCCTGGTGTCTTGGGTGTCTTTCTGTATGTCTTACAAGGCCACCAGTGGAATTAGGGTCCACCCTAACAGCTTCGTTTTAACTTAATCACTTCTTTATATGATCTGTCTCCAAATATACTCTGAGGTACTAGCAATTAGGGCTTTAACAAATGAATTTGGGGTAGGGAGAACATGACTTAGCCCATTACACTCTGTTTCTTCCCTTCGGCGATTTCTACCCAACTGGGTTTTCAATGGACCTGAATGGAGCCAGCCGTGAACCAGAAACAGCAATAAAATCTCAGCAATGATAAGCTTCACCGCTCACAGACCATTGCTTTAAAATAAATGGTACTAAAATTCAAGTTTCACCCCTATATCCTGGTGCACATGTACATATGTCCATGTACACACACACACACACACACACACACACACACACTCCCAATTATATATTGTAAGCTATTTACCTGCACCTTCAAAGTGTTCTCTAATCTCATACTCTTTTGTTCTCATTCCTAGATGGGTAAACATATTCACACACAAATTTGGGCTCCTTCCCATGGAAGCATTAATGGCTGATGTATCAGCTCCTAACTTATTCCTGCATCACTTAGATGCCCAGCCCTGAGACCTAAGAGTCAGAACTATAATAGGGGCTTTGCTTCTGTCACTGGATCATCTCATTTAATCACTTGATCCTCCCAGTGACCCAGCAGGCTAGATACTATTAGTCCCTTTAACAAGTGAAGAAATTTAAGATACAAAAAGAGTAGTCACCCAGTTAGAAAGCATGAACCACAAAGATTCACTTCTGAGGCCCAAGAGCCAAGTAAAATTTTGGGGGGCAAAAAGTGTTATCAACTAATACTATTGAATATTCACAGCCCAAATACAAGACCTTATACTTAGGACTTGTAGGCACCTCACCATCCTTAAGGGTTTTCAGAATAATTGATAAAAGTTCTCAGTGACTTGAACACCACTCGGGTATGCTCAACTTGTCACAGAATTCTTGTCCTTTGAGAGTGGGTGGCCAGTCCATGAGCCATCAACAGAATTGTTGGTTACCTGAGCATGATTGACAGGAGATGCGGGGCAGTCAGCAGGCTGAGTGGGGATGTAACTCCTGAGAACACACAGCTATGCCTTTTGCACAGAGTGTGGGGTGTCCCAATCCTTCAGGTGATGCCTGCAAGTTAAGTCAGGGCAAATCCTCAGACAGTGCACAGAGAGCCAGGTATTTGCCAATGGCTCAGCAAGAGGAAGTCAGAGATTCAGACTCTCTGGCCCGCTGTCCCCTTGAGCGACTTAAGCCCAATAATCTCTTGGAATGGAAAATGCAAAAGACTTGGACTTAACAGTGGTGTTGGTCGGGGTTTCATTTGGAACTGAGAGATTGTATCAGTCAGAGAAACAGCACTAAGAGGATAGATATCTCTATCTGTATCTGCGTCTATAGCTAGAATGGAATAAGGTGTTGGCTCATGTGATTATGGTAGCTGAAATGTCCCACCATTTGCCTTCTGCTGCCAGAGGACCAGGAAAACCAGTAGTGTTGAGAGGCCTCAGAGCTGGAGGGATCATGGTGTAAATTCCAGCTCAAGTTGAAGGTCTGAGAGCCAGGAGCACCGTGGACAAGAGAAGATGGAGGTCCCAGCTCGAGCACTCAAGCAGATAGAGAATTCAACCTTCCTCTGAATTTTTGTGCTATTCAGACCCCAGTGGTTAGATGATGCCCACCCAAATTAGTGAGAACCCAGAAACAAAGAGCTGAGTACCACATGTTCTCACTCATAAGTGGACCTTGAACAACTACCGTATTACTGTAGGAAAGGGATTGAAAGTAGAGGGAAACTGCTGGGAGGGGGGTAGGGGGTGGGAAGCTGGGATTGACAGTAGTCTATATCCACCTGGGGAGGGGGGGACACATCTTATCAATAAGGGTACCTGCACAAGGAGCATTTGTATTCCTAACCCTGAATTGTACCCCACAATTTTAAAATAAAAATTAAAAGAGAGAGAGAAAAAAAGAAAATCAATATGATGCCCATGAAATAAAAAGGACTACAAATTTAAAAAAAAAAAAAATAGTGAGAACCGGCTGCTTTACTGTGTTCGCCAATTCAAATGCTAATCTCTTCCAGACAGACACACTCAGCAATAATGTTTAACCAGATATCTGAGCATCCTGTGAGCCAGTCAAGTTGACAAACAAAATGAACTATCACAGAGTTTATAAAGTAGTCCCCCCTTGTTCACGAGGGTTGAGTTCCAAGACCCCTAGTGGATGCCTGAAACTGTGGCTAGAACTGATCCCTGTATATGCTTTTTCCTATGTGGTAGTAGGGGGGGATAACAGTGTAGATTTGCTGGTCATCGGGATGGTTCACACCCAGGGCAGGATGGAGCAGGATGGCTTGAGATGACATCATGCTACTCAGAACAGCAAACAATTTAGAACTTGTGAATTGTTTATTTCTGGAATTTTCCATCTCATATTTTCATTCTGCAATGGACCGTGGGTAACTTAAATCACAAAAAGCAAAATAGCAGATAAGGGAGGACTATTGTGCACCACCAACTGGTTCAGTAGCCCTGTTTTGAGTTTCTCCTTGGACACTTTTACATGCTGACTCATCTTGACCTTTTTTTTTTTTTTTTTTGAGTCAGATCTTACTCTGTCACCCAGGTTGAAGTGGCATGATCATGGCCCACTGCAACTTTGACCCCTCGGACTCAAGCAATCCTTCCACCTCAATCTCCCAAGTAACTGGGACTGCAGGTGCATACCACCATGCCTAGGTCTTTTTTTATTTTATTTTTATTTATTTATTTATTTATTTATTTTGATTGGTGTCTCACTCCGTCGCTCAGACTGGAGTGCAGTGGCCGCTTCCGGCCACCGCAGCCTCGACCTGCTGTGCTCCGGCGATCCTTCCGCCTCAGCCTTCCAAGTAGCCGGAACTACAGGCGCGCACTACCACGCCTGGCTGATTTTTTGATTTATTGTTGAGATGAGCTTTCGCCTGCCCAGGCGGGCCTCGAACCCGCGGGCTCAGGCAATCCACTCATCTCAGCCTCCCAAGGTGCGGGATTACAGGCTGAGCCACCAAGCCCGGCTTTTTTTTTTTTTTTTTGTAGAGATGAAATCTTGCCATGTTGCCCAGGCTGGTCTCAAACTCCTGGGCTCAAGCAATCCTCCTGCCTCGGCCTCCTGAAGTGCTGGGATTACAGGTGTGAGCCATTTTATCTCTGAATCTGAGCACTTCTCATTAGTAAAATTGTATCTCTTGGAGTGAGAAAAGTCTTTAGTAAACAAATGAAGGCCAGATAAAGGTCGATGGTTGAATTTAAGGACTGACGAAAATGGAGAAGAGAAATGGTACGCCTGTGTCCATGCCTTCCCAGAAGAAAGAAGCCATGAGCATCCTCACTCCCTCTCCCTACAGTCGAATGACCCAACTTACACAGTTCAGAAAACATGAGAGACAGGCCCCTGGTCTTTCACACGTCTGGTTCACTTCTGTGATGAGTTGGCCAGGCCCAGCTTGACTCTGGAAAGTGAGCAGCTCCCTTTCCTTCAGGCCAAGCTGTGCCGGGGTCCCTGTCACCAAGACTTGGAAGCTGTGCACCTTCTACTCCTCAGGCAGCCTTTCTCCATCTTGGTGGGTCTGTACACCTGGCCCAGGTGTAACAAACTTCTGTTTTCTTAGCTGCTCTCAGAAAGTCACTCTGACCTCTTCTACCTCCTGAACTTCCTGCATTGACGTGTCTTATTGATACTAAACTTCCCATAAATATGTACAGGAGAGGGTATATAGCAACTCTGTTTCTTGGCCTTAAAACTAACAAAAAAGTTATTGATTCCCTGTGGCAAGACAACAAAAGAATATGGAGGTTCTGCTTGCTTCTTGGGAGGGAAGAACAAAAATGTCTTCTTTTTCTCTGGGTTTATTATAATAATAAGGTCAAACCTCAAATTCTTACCCCTAAAAGTTGGCCTCCACTCATGAAGACCAAGTGTCAAGCACTGTGTTAAGTGCTTTCTTTGCAACTCTTGTCCCATTTGAATTCAATCTGTGATTCCTAACAGAGGTGCCGCAGAAATATTAATGACACAAGATCCCATGCACCTCCTTGGGGCTCCCCATTGCTTGCCACCCACCCCTCACCCCCTAGAAAAGAAACACCCATATGTGAAACTCAAAGTGAATTGAGTACTGTGATCAGAGCTCATTACTAAAGCCCAGACCTGGTCTCTTACCTGGTGCATTCAAAGAGCCTTGCTCCCATTGGCCAGCTTACCTAAATTGTGCAGACATCCGAAGAGACCAAGCTGCCTTTCTCCCTCATCTAGGAGAGGAATTATAAGTGGGTTCTGGGAAAGGAGAGATAGAAAGAGTTTTAGAAAAGAGAAAGTGGTATGGAGTATTTGCCCATCTCCTGTCTCCCTTTTATCCTGAAAGGAGGGATGGGGGAAGATGGTGAAGAAAGGGAAATAAATGCAAATGAGTCCTTAGAGAAGAGGAGAGCATGGTTGATTGAGACCTGGATGTTGAGGAATGGGCCTAAGGGGCCATCCACAGGGGCCACTAGGTGAGGCGAACGGTTGCACGACAAAGAGACGTCCATGAATGGGCCCAAGGGAGCGAGGGAGGAAGAGGTGTCTTCCTGTGTCTCACTGATGTCCAGGACCATCCAGGAGCTGAAGATGACTCCAGACAGAGGGACCTTCAGGCATCGTCTATGCCTAGAGGCAAGACCATGAGCACAGCAGCATCTCTGATAACAGAAGAACAAGACACAGGGGAGCCTGGACTGGGCACCGTCCGTCGTTTGACTTACTGCTGCCTAGATGTGGTTGACTCAGTCTCCATAGCATTGGAACCTACTCCAGAAAGGAGGGAGAGAAGACACCAGGGATGACTTTGAACTGAACTTGGACCTAATCATTCTAAATTTCACACACACACACACACACACACACACACACACACACACAAATCACTGACTGGTCTACATTTACCCAAAGTATCCAGTTGAGTTGCCTGCCAAAAGACGGCTTGGAAGCTTAGAATCAGAAATTAAAGTCAGAATAACATTTTTTTTACAAACTCTGATGACACTGTGAGATTGCAGACCCTCCACAGCTATGAGTGGCCAAGAGACAAGGGAGCCCTGGCCTGAAACACAAAGGCTGACTCCATTCTTGGGATGGGAGAAGAAAAACAACTCTCATTATCTTGGCTTTCCTGTAGCAGAGAGGTCAAACTACAAATAATATTTGAGTAAATGATCATGTAAACATAATAAGCATAATAACAGTTGCTACACAAAACTGAGGACTGTGTGCCAGTTGTTTTGCTATGTACATAATCTACCAATGTTATTTTATTTAAACCCAGTGCAAATATTCCCTGCATTACAACAGAGAGGTTGTACCATATCGTTTTGGTTGGAGGGAGGGAAAGAAGGTACCATCCAATTGTTCTTTTCTGATAACACCTGTAGCTCAGTCCATATCAGCTAAGGTGGAGAACGAATATGGCTGGAACCAGGTGCATGGAGGTATAAGATTTATAACGTGGATTCAGCCTGTCTTGTTACCCTGCCTTTCTGTCAATCAGCACCCCGAGCTCTGGCTCCCAGTAACAGCAGAGTGGACCAAGCGCTGGATGAGGGCACGCCAAGTGGGGCACTTGCCTAAGGTGCATACTTTAAGGGGGTGCCAAGAAACTCAGTAATCAACATAAATTTCAATGCAAATATCGTCTAAAAATAAAAACTAGGCTGGGCACGGTGGCTCATACCTGTAATTACATCCCAGAACTTTGGGAGGCCAGGCAAGAGAATTGCCTGAGTCCAGGAGTTGGAGATCAGCCTGGACAACATGGCAAGACCTCGACGCTATAAAAAAATAAAAAAGATCAGCTGCATGTGGTGGAGCGCACCTGTATTCCCAGCTACTGGGGAGGCTGAGGTGGATCACCTGAGCGTAGCAGGTCAAGGCTGCAGAGAGCCATGATTGTGCCACTGTACTCCAGCCTGAGTGACAGAGACCTCAATTCAAAATAATAACAAATAATAAAAATATAAAAATTAATGTGGAAATATTCATGAAGAACAAAATATCAAAATTTTAATTAAAGAGAGGTTCGTTTGTTTTTTTAACTTTTGCCTCAGACTCCAGTATGGCTCCGCATATCACTGTCACTGATCCTACAACAAAAAAACATCATGGTATTTCTTCACATGCTGCATGATCATCTATCCAAAAAGTCTACAAAAAACGTTCCCAGAATGAATACATGAGAATAGTAAGTATATCAGTGACTTGGGCTACCATAACAAAATACCATAGACTGGGTGGTTTATACAACAGAAATTTATTTCTTATGGTTCTGAAGGCTAGGAAGTCCAAGATCAAGGCATCAGCAAAGTCGTTTTCATCTTGAGGTCTCTCCTCTTAGCTTGTAAGTAACCTCCCTTTCACTGTGTGTTCACGTGACCTTTTCTTTCTATGTACACTTGAGAGAGAGTGCACTCTCAGGTGTCTCTTCTTATAAAGGCACTAATCCCATCATTAGGGCCTCATCTTCAAGACTTCATCTAACCCTAATTACCTCTAAAAGGCCCCATCTCCAAATACCATTATGCTGGGGATTAGAAATTTACAATATGAATTTGGGAGGCACAAACATTCAACCCATGATACCAACATGGTTTACATACAAAAATGAGTTCTATTTCTGTATAGTGGTAATGAACAATTAGAATTTAATTTTTAAAGTACCATTTACAATAACACTCCCCCAAAATACGTAGGTACAAATCTAATATGTTTAGAATCTGTATGCTTAAAACTACAAAACATTGGTGAAAGAAGTTAAATAAGACCTGTATAAGTGAAGAGATATACCATATTCTTGGATTGAAAGACTCAATATTGTTTAGATGTCAGTTCTCTACAAATTGATCTGTAGAGTTAGTATGATCTCTATAAATATCCCAGCACAATTTTCTGGGTAGATATCAACAATTTGATTTCAAAATTTATATTGTGAAAAAGGCACTAGAATAGCCAAAATACTTTTGACAGAGAGGAAAAAATGTTGGAGTGCTAACACTATCAGATTTCAAGACTTACTATAAGGCAAGGTGGCTCTCATCTATAATGCCAGCACCTTGGGAGGTTGAGACAGGAGCATTGTTTGAGCCCAGGAGTTCAAGGCCAGCCTAGGCAACATAGCAAGACCTTGCCTCTACAAAAAATCAGCTGGTCGTGGTGACGTGCGCCTATAGTCCCAGCTATTTGGGAGGCTGAAGTGGAGGGATCATCTGAGCCTGGGAGGTCGAAACTATGATGAGCCATGATCCTGCCACTACACTCCCAAAAGAAAAAGAGAAAGATTTACTTTAGAGCTACAATAATCAAGACAGTACAATATTGGCAAAAATAATAGGTACGTAGATCAATGGAACAGAGTCCAGAAATAAATCTGCACAAATTCAATGGAGAGTTATCTTTTCAACACATGGTCACCCATGTCTAAAAAGAGAAAGAAGAGGAGGAGAAAGAGGAGAGCCACCTTTATTCTACTTTACACTTTGTACAAAATTTAACTCAAAATGGTTCATAAGACTAAATGTAAAACCTTAAATTATAAAACTTCAGCTGGGTGCAGTGGCTCACACCTGTAATGCCAGCACTTTGAGAGGCAGAGATTAGAGGGTTGCCTGAGCCCAGGGATTCGAGACCAGCCTGGGCAACGTGGCAAGACCTCATCTCTACAATAAATTCTTAAAAAGTAGATGACTGCTTTTTAAGAATTTATTGTAGTTCCTGTAGTTCCAGCTACTTGGAAGGCTGAGGTGGAAGGATCACCTGACCCCGGCAGGTTGAGGCTGTGGTGGCTGTGAACATGCCACAGCACTCCAGCCTGGGTGACAGAGTGAGACGCCTACTCAAAAAAAATATTCTAAAATTTCTAGAATAAAATATCCTAAAATATTGTTGTGACTTTGAGTTATACAAAGAATTTTTAGATGCAACAGCAATTTTTAAACGATGATACATTGGCCTTCATTAAGACTAAAGCCTTTTGCTTGTCAAAAGACACTGGTAAGAGATGAAAAAGATAAGACACAGATTATAAAAAAATTTTTCAAAGCATTGGTGTGACAAGGAGCTTGTATCTAAAATGCACAAAGAACACTTCAATCATGGCAATAATAAAAACAACTCAATTAAAAATAAGCTAAATATTTTAATGGACACTCTGTCAAAGAAGAAGAGTAATTTTTACCCTAGGCAAATTTTTAAAAAATTTGTTAAATTTAAAAGATTTCACTGAACCATACTTAGATAACATTTTATAACTTAGAATACATGTACCAGCACACAAGATAAAATCATTGTATTATGGGTCCAACTTAAAACAATTTTTAAAAGTACTAAATTATGCCCAATTAAAGTATAGAGAAAAGATAAAGGGAGAAAAAAAATAATGAAAGACAAGACAAACACATAATAGAGATTAACAAAACCATACATTGGTACTTTAAAACAAACAATAAAATTGAGTACTCCCTGGGGGAGTGCTCCATCAAAGAACTTAAATGCACAAATAAGCAACATTAGGAACAAAATCAGGGACACACTATGGATGTGGCAGTCATTAAACATAGTAAAAGAAGTTGGCGAACTATGGTGAACTAGTTTTATCCCAATAAACTAGAAAATATTGGCCAAATAGACACATTTCTTAAAAGTCCTGACACTAGATGAAATAGAAAATCTGAATGGTCCTATCACAATGAAAAAAATTTAAAACCTTCCCACCCAGGAAGCATCAGGGACTAATACCTTCCAAAAGTGACTATAACCAAACCCTAAAGAAAGAAATGATACTAATAGTTCATAACTCTTTTGGATAATAGAAAAAGAGAGACCTCCCTGTTTTGCCTTAATATCCAACCTGAAAAGACCATTACAGGAAAGAAAAATTTTAGACTAATCTCACTCACAAACATAAATGCAAATATCCTAAACAAGATGTGAAAGGCCAAGATGGAGTCAATATACTCAAAGAGCAGCCATTTTAACACTGTCCAGTTCTCATGTTTTTCTAGTGGTTAACTTTAATTTACCCTCTAATCACTAGCCAAGGACAGAACTGGTTTCTCAGAGGGAGCTATTGATAACTGTTTTACAACCCCTCCCAGCTTGTTAGCTTTTCTATTTCAAGTATTTTTATAAGAAACAAGTTAACCTAATCAGTCCTTCATGACTCAGACCCCATCAACATGGCAACAGTCATTTGACTAGCCCATCCATCTGCCCGCCATCCATCACCTGATGTCAGTACCTGTCCTTTACCTGCCCATTTGTGATGACCTGAAATGGACCACCAACCAATCACCTTAAAAATCACATCAAAGGGAAGGTTTAAAAGCATTCAACCTCAAACAGCCATTTGCCATTGTCTTGTTAAGTACTGGTCAGGACATGTGTTCTTTCAGCTATGGCCACCATGTTTTCCTAGCTTTGGCCCCCTCCCCTATCTTGGGGAAATGAATCTGTCTCTTTCTCTCTCTTTCTCTCTTTCCTTCTTTCCCCCTTCTTTCCCTCTTCCCCCGCTTCCCTCTCTCTCTTATTTACTTTCTAACTAAACTATATTTTCTAATCTAACTTCTGGGCAATTCTTTGCATCTTTCACATGGCATCAGATCACAGACGCCCTCTACCAGGTCTGACCTAACAAGATGCTAATATGCTAATACCAAATCCAGATTTATAGTAAATGGACATACAACACAACCAGGTTGGTTTTATTCAAGTAGGGCAAATTTAATTTAGTATTTAAAGTCAAAGTAGTTCACCATATCAACAGAGTAAAGGAGAACGCCTGCATGTGATAAATCATTGGCTATGGATTTTTATTTTGTGCATCTATCTACAAGTGTGTTATATTTCACAACCTAATATATATATAATGAAGGCACTTATGGCAGATTATTCTACCCTGAAATTCACATGCCTTTTATTACTAGACACACTGGACAATATGCAATTTTTAAAACCTAATTGTAGCTGGGCATGGTGGCTCATGCCTGAAATCTCAGTTTATTGGGAGGCAGAAGCAGGAGGATTGCTTAGGCCCAGGAGTTTGAGACCAGCCTGGGCAACATAGCAAGACCTCTTCTCCACACACACACACACACACTCACACACATACACAATCAAAATCAGCCATGCATGGCGGTGTGCACCTGTAGTCCCAGCTACTTGGGAAGCTGAAGCAGAAGGATCATCTGAGCCCAGGGAGTCGAGGCTACAGTTAGCAGTGATAGTGACACTGCACTCCAGCCTGTACAACAAAGTGAGACCCTGACTCCAAACTAACTAACTAAATAAATGAAACTTAATTGTGTGACTGAGCTTGCAAGACAAAGAAAACTTTAGGTTCTAGAAAGATAGTAGAAACGGAGAACAGAATGGAAGTGCCTGACGTGGATACTGGGGCAGCCCCACAGGGGCGTGGTTCCTGTCTGGGCCAGTTTAGAATGTGTAGGAGATTACGGAGCTGAACTTGGGACCCTTCAAAGCCATAGGTGCATGTGAGACACTGAAGTCAACTCGGAAGTTGGTTGTTAAATATCTGAAGATTGGGGGCAGGGGGGAATGTAAACTAGAGATTGAAACTTGGGAATCTGGCATACAGGTTGGGTTTAAAAACTCTTTGGCCGCTTAAACTCCCATAGCACACTCCCAGCCTCTCCCTGTTACTGCTGGCATTTTCTCCTTGTCTTTCCTTCTAGACTTAAGACAAAGAATCTTTCTGTGTCTTTGTGGCAGGGTACAAAAAAGATACTCCAAAACAAGTTTATTGAACTATTAGTGGTTTTGTTAAGCAGGAAGATGCCAAGGAGGAATTTGGTCATGGGAAAGTGGGCAGGATGTGCTGGAAAAGGGAAAGATGGGCTCTAAGGAGCCGCCCAGGAAACCCCCAAGGAAGGAGTGACGTTGAGAACACAGACAGCCTTCAGAGAAAAGGAGGTTAGTGCTACCTGGCTGGATCCCAGACTTCCCTTCTCCAACCAGCATATGACATGTTGTTCTCAGGAGGCAAGGTTTGGTTGATGGATTGGTTGGAAAGGTCCTCCACCTTCTCCCACCCCCACCCTGCTGCACCCTGGCCCTGTGTGCCCTTGGGGCAGTGATAGAAACAAACCACACCCTCAAGTAGTATCCAAATTCCTTCCCCTTTTGTCATCAGAGCTGCATTCACTCTGCTCCAGCAAGTTAGGGAGTCTCTGCCTCTAGAGTTCAGCAATTTACTTTCAAATGCTTTGAGCCACCTTCCCCTGGGTCTGTGAAAGGTCATGTCCTTTCAGAGAGGGGGAACAAAAGCCACCTGGCAGAAGACAGGAACTTCACTGTGTCCAAAGCTCTTGACCATGCCAGGTACTTGCTGCAAGGGTCGTTGCCTGACTCACCCTTCTTTCTGAATGGCATTTCATGTCGCCAACCCCTCAGGAGACCACACCTGGGATATCTGGGGGTAAAGGAGGGAAAAGGGCGGCAGGTGAAAGGTGAGGGGAACAGAGATATGGTGGGCACCAGACTCATAGTCCAGGGACTGCTTCTCGATCGACTGGCCTCAATTCTCACAGAGTCCAAGGCACCACCAGAAACTGAGTGCTAATGTGAAAGAAGACTCAGGAAGATCCGTGAGCTACATGTTCCTTTTAGGTAGCCTGAATATAGCAGGAGGAGGCACGGTTATAATGTCACTTAAAAAGGAAGAAAGATGGGTGCAAAATAATTATACAGAGAATATGCTACAGACGAAAGCAGCAGACGACCTCAGTGCAGGGGGATGATGGGGGGGGGAGAGACTTGGAGGAAATTGACCACGATACTGTAACTGTAATCGGTTGGTTGTACATAGCAAGTCAATATGCTTGAGAAACAGGTTGTAGCAGAGAAAGAGGTTTCATCATAGGGCCACTCAAGGAGGAGATGGGCGAAAACTTCAAATCCGCCTCCCCGAGGAGTTTGGGGTTAGGGATTTTAAGGGTTCTGGAGAGTGCTGGAGTGTGGAGGTCGTTGATTGAAGAGTGCAGGGTGAAATCACAGACAGGAATGAAGAAACTGTATTCTCATGCTGATTCAGTTCCTCCATGGGGGTCTTCAAACTGGTTGGAGTCAGCTGTTCTGCTGGAATTCAGGATCTGAAAGACATCTTAAGCAATTTTTAAACAAAAGTCTTATGATTCTAACGTCAGAGATTCTATCTATAGGAACAAATGGTCAGCATCTAGTGCTACGTGACTTTCGGTTACAAGGAAATTCATAAATGAATGCTCAATTATGATTCTATTTCTGTCCAGAATTCTTGTTAACTCTTTGAGGACAGCTTCCATATCACATTGTGTTTTCCGAATAATTTACATAATGTGTGTGCCTATCCAATTTTCTAAATATATCTTAAATATGTATGCCTATTCTACACATACTTTGAAAAATACCGATACAATTTTTGTGAATAATAATATGGATGTACTTTTTTATTTTTCAATTTTTAATTTTAAGGTTGTGGGGTATAATTCAGGGTTAGGTATACAAATGTTCATTATGCAGATACCCTGGTTGATGTGCTCTCCCAGCCCCTGGCAGTTTCCCACTACTGCCAATCTGGCCCCACACCACCGCCCCAGCAGTTTTCATTACTGCCAATTGCTTTCTTATAGTATTACGATAATTGTTCAAGTTCTGCTTATGAGTGAGAACATGTGATACCCGGTTCTTTGTTTCTGTGATAGATTACCCCGAATTATAGACTCTAAGTCCATTCAAGTTGCTGCAAAGTTCATAATTTTGTCCTTCTTTATGACTGAGCAATATTCCATCATGTATACGAACTGCATTTTTTAAAAATCCGGTCCTCTTGCAATAGGTAGCATGATTGGTTCCATGTTTTTGCTATTGTGAACAATGCTACAATAAACATGCGTGTGCAGGTATCTTTTACATGGAGTGATTTAAGTTCCTCCACGTATATTCCCAGTAGGGGGATTGCAGGGTTGTATGGAAGGTCGATTTTTAGATCTTTTAGGAATCACCAAACTGTTTTCCACAGGGGTCGTACTAGTTTACACTCCCACCAACAGTGTAGAAGTGTTCCCTTTTCCCCACATCCTCTCCAGCATCTGTTGGTTTTTTAGTTATTGATAATGGCCATCCTGATTGGAGTTAGGTGGTATCTCAGTGTGGTTTTAATTTGCATTTCTTTGATGACTAGTGAGGCTGAGCATTTTTTCATGTATCTGTTGGCTGCTCGTATGTCTTCTTTTCAGAAGTGTCTATTCATATCTTTTGCCCACTTTTTAATTTTTAAAATCTTTTCTTTTTAATTTTATTTGAAAACTGTGGGGTACAATTCAGGGTTAGGTATACAAATGTTCATTATGCAGGTACCCTTGTTGATGAGGTGTGCCCTCTCCTCCCCTGGCAGTGTCCCACTACTGCCAATCCCTTTCTTATAGTATTACAATAATTGTTCAAGGTCCACTTATAAGTGAGAATATGTGGTACTCAGTTCTTTGTTTCTGTGATATGTCACTCAGTAGTAAAGATTCTAAGTCCATTCAGATTGCTGTGAAGTTCACAATTTTGTCCTTCTTTATGGCTGCATAATATTCCATCATGTATATGTACCACATTTTTATTCAGTCCTCTTTCGATGGGCAGCACAGTTGCTTCCATGTTTTTACTATTGTGAACAATCTTTTGCCCACTTTGTGATGGGGCTGGTTGTGTTTTTTCTTTTTGGCACTTTTGAGTTCCTTGTAGATCCTAGATGTTAGACCTTTGTCAGATATACAGTTGGCGAATGTTTTTTCCCAGTCTTTGAGCTGTCTCCCTGCTCTCCTGATGGTTTCTTTGGCTTCGCAGAAGCTTGTCAGTTTGATGAGGTCCCACTTGTCTATCTTATCCCTCATGGCATGGGCACTTGGGGTTTTGATCAGGAATTGGTTGCCGGTTCCAATTTCCCTAACAGTGTCTCCTGCATTTTCTAAGGTTCATGTAGTTTGAGGTTTTACATTTAGGTCTTTGATCCATTTAGAGTTGATTTTTGTGTATGGTGATAGGTAGGGGTCTTGTTTTAATCTTCTGCGTGTGGTCAACCAGTTTTCCCAGCACCATTTACTAAATAGGCTCTCCTCTCCCCAGTGGTTGCTAGTGGAGGCTTTGTCGAAGATGAGCTGGTTGAGAAATTGAGGCTTTCCTTCTGGAATCTCTATCCTGTTCCATTGGTCTATATGCCTGTTCTTGTACCAATGCCATGCTGTTTTGATTATTGTAGCTTTATAATAAAGTTTAAAATCTGGGAGCATGATACCTCCTGCTTTGTTTCTTTTGCTGAGGATTGTTTTGGCTATTCATGGTCATTTATGTTTCTATATGAATTCCTGTATTGTTGTTTCTGGGTCTGAGAAGAATGCTGCTGGTAATTTAATGAGTATTGCATTAAATCTAGATTGCCTTGGGTAGAATGAACTTCTTAACTTCTTCTAATCCATGAGCATGAAATATTTTTCCATTTGTTTGTGTCATCTTTGTTTTCTTTGAGCAGTGTTTTGTAGTTTTTGTTGTAAAGGTCTTTGACTTCTCTGGTTAGAAAGATGCCAAGGTATTTCATTTTTTTGTGGATATTGTGAATGGGATTGTGCTTTTTATTTGGGTTTCTGTCTATTGTTGGTGTATAGGAATGTGACTGTCTTTTGTACATTTATTTTATACTCTGAGATGTTGCCAAAGTCTTTTATCAGTGCAAGGAGTTTTTTGACAGATCCTTTTGGGTTTTCAAGATATAGAATCATGTCATCTGCAAAGACGGATAACTTGACTTTCTCTTTTCCTATTTGGATACCCCTGATTTCCTTCTCTTGACTGATTGCTGTAGCTAGGACTTCCAATACCATGTTGAACAGGAGAGGTGAGAGGGA
>CAUYQG010011838.1:0-15221 GCA_963574415.1 Tarsius wallacei
CGTATGACCCCACGATCCCCCTACTGGGAATATACCCTGAAGAACTCAAATCACTTTATAAAAAAGATACCTGCACTCGTATGTTTATTGCAGCATTGTTCACAATAGCAAGAACCTGGAAGCAACCTTGCTGTCCATCAAAATAGGACTGGATTAAAGAAATATAATTTTCATTTTGAAAAACCTTTCCGTGTGCATTCATTCCACTTCTGATATTCTTAAATAGTTTATTAATGAGAAAATAATGAAGAATGACTTTCTTCCCTAGAATTTTCATTAAATACGTTAGAGATGAAACTGTTATGTTTTGGCCTGTCTCGGTAATAGGGTTTCTCTGTCATTCTCTAGAGCAGGCAGTCATCTGGAGCCCAATCATTTTCTCCATGGGAGCCAGCACTTTCCCACTCACCCAGAGCTCTTTTCGACTTTTTTTTTCTGAAGGTTACACATTTGACAAGAGAATACAGAGCTGAGACTTTACAGAGGAGCCATTTAAAATAATTAGCCTTTCCCTTAGACGAACCCACTTGGAAATTTTCCACAGATGTTAGAGAAGAGCAGACATTTTAGATTACTCCCCCGTTGGCATCTGCCTCTTTCCTCACTAAAAATAATTCTCCAAATGTTGCTAGAGTCTGATTTCTCATCTTTCAGTAGCCTTTGATTACACATAGTGAGTATTTAATTTTTTCCTTATTAAATTGCATTCTGTGAGTAGGAAGAGTCTTTGGTCATAAAAGAGGACACAATGAAACCACAATTGAAGCTTATTCTAAGAACAGGTTTGGCTTACTAAGGCATGATTAGAAAAGTGTAAGAATCTCATTAAGAAAATTTAATTTACTGTAGTTAACTGACTCTGAGCATTAATCAACAAATATTATAGCACCTACTTTTTAGCTCTAACAACTGATGTTCATTTTCCTTCTATTTTGGCTGTAGCCAGTGTTGTCTATCACCTTTCTTCTTTAAAAGTATACAATACTTTATCCAAACTTTGTTATTATCTCTGACCAACTTCCAATCTAATGATAACTGGAAAAAGACCAATTATAATGATCCTGATGTCTATGGTATTTATAATGATTGAGTTATTGCAGTGTCAAAAATAATGCTGTCACCTTGAAATAGAGTCAAAGCTACTATTTCATAAGATAATGAGCCTTAGGTAATGACATCTTCCTGTCTATGTTGATTTGGATATTCATTCTGTATTATTGCATTTTCTGATTCAGCTAATATTTAACAATTGCAAAATATTTGCCATATAGTCTAGGCTTTGGTAGGTGTATATGTGGGGTATTAGGATAAATTTGAGGGTCTCCCTTTAGATTCCATGAATGATTAATTTAAGATGTGGAAATTTATTTGCATCAAATACCATTATTCAGTTAGTTTATATTTCTTCCAAAGTAATAAAATAAGGGGCTATACAATGTAGTGGTTAAGAATACAGAGCTCTAAATGACTATTTATATATACCATCTCTCCTCCTCACTGGTTGAGTTGCCCTGGTCAAGCTATTTAATATTTCTATGCCTCAGTTTTCTCATTAATAAAATATTTTAAAATCATACTGTTATTTTAAAAAGTAACACTTGTAAAACATTGATTTCAGCTCCTGGCTCATGATATAAGTGTTATATATATGTAAAGAAAAAGATTGCAATAAAAGGAAATAAATTCTTGACTGAAGTACCTGTTGAAATTATTGTTTAATTAGTTTCTTTGAACAGGTGATAGAGTAATTTAAACCACTATTCTTTTGTGATCCTGCTTTTTACATCTTACAACTTACTGTAGTTGCCTTTTGTTTTTTGAAATTGAGATCTTAGTAAGTAAAACGTGCTGTAGATGGGGATCTACATGTTCACTGAGTTAGGAAAAGCTTAAGGTAGCGAGGTTTACTTAGGCTGTGACTTGAAAGAGGTTAAAACAATCCTGACTTTTACCCCACATCTTTAAAATAAAAAATAAATTGTCAAGGCTTTGCTAAAGTGAAAATAAATCTCTCCACCAAAACAAGCATACATATAATATTGCATTCATTTAATTGAAGCATGACTATGTTTCTTCAACATAATTGATTCAATTTATTGCAATCATTTATGATCGAGACCAGCATGAGAGGCTATCAAGAAAGTACATGAAATTCTCAATAAACATGCAAATAATTTAAGTTCCTTCTTGGGGAGGAGGAGGAGTGAAAGGGAGAGAGAAAGGGAGAGAAGGAGAAACGGAGAGAGGGAGAAGGGAAAGGAAGAGGGGAGAAGGAGAAAGATAATTCTATCTTCTTTGGAATCACCAGGGTTGACAGCAACTGACCCCTTTTAATAAGGTACAAGGATACTAAATTGACTCTCACTCATATGTTGTACATCTAGGTGCTATTTCTATTATAGAGAACTAGAACTATTTTAATTTAGTTGAATTGCCTTTTTGTTTTCAAAATTCATGTTTATTTATGTTGTCTACTTGGTCTTGTTTGTTTTGCTTTTTTCACAGACAAAATAAAAGTTAAAATTTGAATTTATATGTCTATATGTTTGATGGTTATAAAATATAACTACTTGTACACATATACAGGTATTCTGTTTTAGAGTATGTTTGTGTTTGTGTAACTTAAATTTATGACTCTATGGGCATCATTACATGGGTATTTTTTGGAATATATGGTTACGTTTGGCAGTGGTACTGACTCACATCTCAGCCCTCACCTGTATTGTTCTCAGAATATATATAATGTATATAACTGGTAATTCAAGTAACAAATATATATATAATGGTAATTCAAGTAACAAATAACTTTGATGGGAAAAGTGATTATTTCATATTAGGTTGTGAGTTTGTTCCATTGACTCCACATATTTTTTCTATGTAAAGTTATAATCTATTTTTAGTGATATGTCAATTTCTTTGTAATTTCACACTCACATACCCTTCTGACCAGTGATGCTTCCCTCAGCATGGTTGGGCTCCTCACAGGCTGCGTGTGACCCTAGGGCACTGCATCCAGTTAAATGACTTTATATTTGTTTTTTCAGATGATGTATTGTTGAGCAAATAAACCAACAGAAGATGAAGAAATTGTTTATGTCCATTGTGTTTGAGCTAAGATGAATGTGTCCCTTTCTTCTGGCCTAAAATGAGACTATGTCTTCTTGGGAAGAAATAAATTTGTGTTAGTTCTAAAATGTGGTTTTCCTATGCTTCCTTTTATTGAATCAAGTATCAATATAGTCTAGCAAAATGGCTATAGAAAAGCCAAAATATAAATCGCTATTTTCTATCCAACTATCGTTTTCTTACTCTTTCGATGTCAATTTTATTTACCAACTTTTGACTTGATAATTTGGTTGATTAACATGCAACCATAAACATCAGAATGAAATTTGTTGACAGTTACAATCATCAATCAAACTGAACAGTCTAGACATTAAAAACAAAGAAACGTTGAAATTTGCTGAAGTCCACTGTGAAAGCATTGCTAAAGCTTCCTCTTTAAAAAATTTAAAAAATGACCTTCATTCTAAATGGCTTAGATTATTTCCCACACAGCAGATAGGCAATTATCTCTTTTCTAATTTCATTCCCTTCAAGAGACCTTTTCTCCACTATTTCACCTTCTTGACTTTCCTCGCTTGTACTGATGGGGTAGTATATTTCCATTATCCTTGCAGTCTTTTTCATTCCCTTTAAAATTTAATTAAATATAGTCTGCTGTTCCAGACATGAAGGGTTGCCCCAACTGAGTTATTTAAGCTCAAAAGAAGTACAAGAATTTTGTTACTTCAATTCAATCTTTATATGTGTCAAATTTGACAAAGATGGAAACCCAAGATTACTTCTTGAAAAGGAAATGGTCTTCTTGTGTTTGTAATGTTGGATAATGCACATAATCATACTTAAAACCACCCTTGTCTCTGTTCCCTATTATCTTGAAGACCATCTTGCAACTTATAATCAATTTATTTATTTTTATCAACAATATAAGAAATCTAGCATACACGCCCCCTTTCATCTTAATCATATAAGTGATTTCTGCAATTGTGGATTTTAGAATTAATAAACAACAAACACTCTATTCAAATTTAGATGATATGTAGGCTATTTTAGCACAGATAGGATAGTTTTTTCCTTCCTTTTATGTTGTTAACATAATTCTCCACTCCAAGCTTGGGAGTCAAACTGGTTAATAGTTTATACTTTGGTTATAAATTAGTTGTATCATTCTTAACAGGTTTAGCTTTGCTATCTAAAAAAATCAGAGTATGATAAGTGCTGGCTGAAAATTTGATTTGCAATCTCCATAAACCTACTAAAGCTGAAATATGTAGAAGTGCATATTTGCCAAATTAAAAAAAAAAAAAAGGAAAGCAATTTGTACTAACATGTAGTAGGCACTTTAGCCATCATTTATACGGTGCTTGTTTTAGAAGTGTTAGGATTTTTTAAACATAAATTGTAATCAACTACTACCTAAAAAATGAATTTTATGAGTTCAAACTTATAAGATTTTGTACCTACTCACTGGAGCATTAGAGCCCACACAGAACCAACAATTGTCATGTTAGACAACAGAAAAGAGAAATTCCCACTTGGGTTTATAGATATCAACAAAATTCTGTTTATTTTCATGTGATTGTTAACACAAAATGTATTTTTCAGTGTAATTTTCACATATGTTCATAATTCTAAAAATACAAAAATACTTTAACATAGACTCAAACGGGATGGAAAGCATGACAATATTCAGATAAAGCCTAATTTATTTAATGCTAGCCCCCTTTTCAATACATATTTTGCTCAATTTAGCATACTTACACCATAAGTTTAATCCTGATTTTTGAATGTTTTAATTATTATGGAAAGAGCATTTCTTATAGCATAAACTTAGAGAAAAGATTATTTTATTGGTTGTGCTAATACCTGGTCATTGCCTAACTACTGTGTTGCTTGCTTCCTGATTACTTCCTATGTTTTCTATCAAAACGTTAATTTGAACTTCACACGCACAACCCCATTTCTTTTAATATACCCCGTATGTTTTCCTTAGGAGAGCCTTAGGAAGTGGCATACTTTTTCGGCGGGTAAGACCAAACCCTGTAACTCACAGTTATTTTGAGTTTAAAGTATATTTAACATTTATTTACTGTTATAAGAACACTTATGTTCATGTCATTTTAACACTGTAAGATTTTTCATGATATACTTGCCACTTTTTATGCTCACTTTTCAATCTAAAGTAATCTTTGAGGATTACAGTTCAGAATACTAGAATCTTTCTGATAACCTGATATTTATAAGAGTCAGGAAATAAAAGTGAAGGACAGACGTCCTTAAGTGAACATTATAACTAAAGACCAGATATTTGGACATGGAATAGATTTCATTCTATATCTGCATATATTTTCTTCCTCTGCCTCCAGTCCTAAAAATGTAAAGTTTCTTTATTACAGAATTAGTGCTTTACAGTGTTTGCGCTTTGTCTAATTCTCAACATGTAGATGCAAGGTAAATATGAACTGTGTTGAATTAAGTAAAGACAAAGTGATATCCGTATACATACTTGGACATGGGTATTTCTTTAAAGAGATTTGAAGTTGGATTTTTAAATGACCAAAATAATGTTAGTGAATTAATATGATATGCATAAAAGCACTTAGTTTCCAGAGGGAGTTTATAAAACTAAAAATGATCATAACTCCACAAAGGACTATTGCCTCTCACCAAAAAGAATTATAGATGGAATCACAGTTATATTTATAAGCAGTAAAATGTGAAATAAAAAAAATAGAAAGGAAGTACTCAGAGAATTTCTTAGCAAAGTGACAGTTGCTTTCTACCATCTAGTGAGGCAATATGAAGCTCTTTTTCTCAGTTCTCTGTTGAAGAAGTGGGCAACAGATTCTGTCCTGGAAGATGTAACTCCTATGTATGTTCTTAACTTCATTCCCCCGGGAGCTTAGCTGTGTCTTGGGTTATTTAAATGAATGCCTCCTAAGGATGCATAACTCAGTGCATGTTTTCCAAGAAATCATGTAATTTTAAATATTCCAGAGATAGAGCCAAAAAAAGTGTACACATTTTACGAGATGTTACATATGCATTCATTTTCAAAATTGAATTGACTTACAATAGCCATGTATTATGATGTTCGCTCAAAAGATGTCGCTAATAGAATGAATGCGAGCATCACCATGCAACAGGCAGGACAGTCAAAGAAAAAGGCAGAAGCACAGTCGTGGGTTGAGGAGAGCAAGATCATTTTGAGGAGGTATTTGAAACTCGAGAACGTTGTGGAAGACAATGGAGGTGTGAGTATGCAATAGAACCTCCAACATGCCTAACAATTGCACACATTCGTGATAAGTTTGAGATGTATGGTCCTGTGTGTGATGTGCACAAGGGAAGATCCAGGAGACCTCCCACAGCGACAAGTCCTGCTGCTTCTGCTATGGTGTTAGAACAGTTTACATGCCTGCCACAGAAGTCTACCAAACAATGTGCACCTTTTGTAACTGCAGAAGTCAAGCATGACTTGTATTCATCTTTTGTTACTGGCAAATATTTAATATTGCAATTTTAATGCAGTTTTTTCCTCTTTCAAAATGTGTACACATTTTTTGGCACCTTCTATATAGTGATTCAGAGAATCCTAAAACTATCCATTCTTAAAGAACAATATTATTTCTATAAAAATTAGTTTTCAGTGTTAGAACAATAGGAAGTAGGCAGCAATCGAAATAGGGAGGGAATTATGAAAAAGTAACCACCTCTCTTAAGATAAAATAGTTTTCTTCTGTGCAATTTTTTATAATTATATCTTTAGTCAGCAAATACTTAGTTACCACCTAAAATTCACTAGACTTAATAGATGCTAAGGTTTTAAAATTAAATAAAGTAGGGCTCCTGCCTACAAAGAGCTTATGGCATAAAAGACAGACACGTGAATTATTGGGCACAAGAACATGTTACAACAATTATGTAAGAAGAGTATTCAGGATCCTCTGTGAACACAGAACAAGGATTTCTGACACATGACTAGAGCTTGAGAAATAAATTTTGTGAAGGCTGTTCTTAGGTCAATTTTTAATAAAAGTTGAAGATTAAAGAGGTAAAGAAAAGAGTACACTTCCAGCAGGAGAATTGCACACATAACACACAGACATGAAACACAGGAAGGAAGCTGGAGTGCTAAGCAGGTTCCGGTCTTGAAGTGTACCATGATTTTACCCTGAAGGAAATTCCGAAGGAGCTTTGGAAAGATTTTAACAGAAACAACATGATCCTACTTGCAGCAGTGTGGAGGATGGGCAATTTTTATGCCTGTTTTGTCAGAGGTATGAAGATAAGATTACAGACAGGCAACGTAAAAGACTTCTTATTTTGTATATAAAATTATGAAAGGAATTTTTAATCTTAGATGAGTGGATGGTTAATGGTGCCCCTTAAAAACCTGAAACGTAGAAAGACTAAAGTCGTTGCTTTATTTTGTTTGCATTTGAGTTATTTACATTTTGAACATGAGACATGAAAACGAAGATCTCTGAGAGACCACTGGAGATAGAGGGGTCAATTATATGGGAGACAGGTCTGCTCTTCATTAACAAACACGTAGCATTTGGACAGTGAATAGGACCCTTCGAAGAAGTTGTGAATTCAAAAGTGTGGAGGGTTGAGAACAGAAATTAAAAAAACAAAAACAGAAACAGAAGCATATCTTGAAAAGTTACAGAAACAAGAAAGAGTGATGCCACAAAAATAAGGAGGAACAAATATAAAAAGGCCTTAGAGAAGAGAAACTGAATGGATAAAGCAGGGGTCTCCAATCCCTAGGCCCTGAACTGGTATGAGTCCATGGCCTATTAAGCACCAGGCCTCACAGCAGGAGGTAAGCAATCAGTAAGCAGAGCTCCGTATTGTCAGATCAGTGGTGGCATTAGATTCTAATAGGAGCATGAACCCTATTGTGAACTGCGCATGTGAGGCTGCACACTCCATGTGAGAATCTAATGCCTGGTGATACTCTTCACATCACCACTACCGTGGAAAATTATCTTCCACAAAACCGGTCTCTGTTGCCAAGAAGGTTGTGGACCACTGGATTGAAGAATTTCGTTCTCTGTGACAAGTTGATAGGATTGTCATGACTCAGTTTGCAACAGTGATCTTAACCTAAGAAAGGCAGAGTGAGGTTACTGAGGACCTGCTGTTCTTTATGAATATGTATAACTTACCTAGATAGTCTCTTCAATCTTTAGAAATGGTAACTATAAGAAAGTAGTATGTGTTTTAACAAAAAATGTTTAAGATTATATGCACATATATGTGGTGAGCATAAACTTTTATCATGAAAATTACACTACCCAAAGTTGACATGGGTTAGAAGTCACATCAGCAGGCTTTCAGAATGCTTAAAAAAGAAAATCTTGTCCCTATACGTAATAGAAACACAAACTGTCCACACTTTATCAGGGTCTCTTGCAAACCACTGTTATCTCCCCGCTGACACAAAGTCCGAACAATTGTATTAGTTCATTTTGTGTTGCTAAAAGGGTGATTTATAAATGAAAGAGGCCTACTGGCTCACAGTTCTGTTATATATACCTATATGTACACATGCTCTCGCAAAAAATCCAGACTTTCTATGGAGGAGAAGCTTATAGGTAGCGGTTCAGTTGAAACACAAGTTTAAAGAACATTTCTTGAGGTTGTATTTATACAACCACTTGATTATTACTTGGATACTGTGTTCTATCAGGGGTGATTGTGTGAGTGAAAGCTTGCCTGATGGAGTCTTGAGATGGTGGGTTTATGCCAGCTCTTGGTACCATATTAGATATGTGGAGTCATATGCAGTTAATACTTCCAGTTCTTCCTCAGTAAACTGATAGAGGCTTTAACAAGGAAGGCAATAGTATCCATTTTGTATATGTCTACTTGTGACAGGTCTAATTAGCCATTTGGATGAAGTCTTCCTTAGAAGCTGAATACTAGATATGATACTCTTCTGAAATGTCCTGCAATGTGTTAGTTGTAGTTTCTGTAATCAAAGCTTCATTGTAATTATGATTATTTTTTAAAAAATATGGGTAGATATGAAGACACAGGTTTGAATTTTTTTAAGATAATGTAGGCTGAATCTCAAGAGACTTTTAGAGCACTTTATATTTGCTAAGAGAAAAATGAAGCTGAAGCTCAGAAAAAAGTGAGAACTGAAATCAAACACATACCTTTAAAATTTTTCCTTTAGTTGTACTTCTTCTTCTTTTTTTTTTTTTTTTTGAATTTGAGTTTCACTCTATCGCCCAGGCTGGAGTACAGTGGCAAGCTTGCTCACGGCCACCCCAACATCAACCTGCTGATCTCCAGCGATTCTTCCACCTCAGCCTTCCAAGTAGCTGGAACTACAGGTGCACACTACCATGCCTGGCTAATTTTTTTATTTATTGTAGAGACGAGGTCTCACTATGTTGCCCAGGCTGGTCTCGATCCCGCGGGCTCAGGCAATCCTCTTGCCTTGACCTCCCAAAGTGCTGGGATGACAGGCTTGAGCCACCGCACCCGGCCTCAGTTCTCTTTCAATAAAACATTATTTATTCTGCTCAGTCCTCATATCCTTACATAGTTGACAATGTTAGAGGTATTTGAAAGCTGACATTGCCGGTGTCATTTCTGCAAAAGTTTCAATGTCTAATTGAAGCATGAGGATCTTTTGAAACAGAAAAGACATTCTTCCTTATCTTAAAAAAAGTGTGTATATCTGCAAATAACCTCTCAAAGAAAGACTTCTCAAACAATGTGTTTTATGGGTAAAGATAAGTAAAATTACTTTCTCCAAGTATAATAACACAAATAAGAAAATTCTTATAAAACTTTGCTAGGGCCTTTTTATTTAGTTCAATAACACTCAAATGGCAATAGTGATAAACTTGAAATTTGGCAGCAGTGGAATATTCCTCCATGTAACATAAGAAAATCGCTGCCATATTTTCTAAGTTGTTAACCTTTACAATGAGATATATATTTTTATGCATAAAGGAAAATGTTCTCCACTACTGTAATGTGAACTTAAGTTGGAGATACAAATCAAATAAAGAAATTGAAATGAAGCCATATTGATCAAAGCAGCTTCATTTTATCTTTTCTACATTTGCTCTTGTTACATATTGAAAAAATGATTGTAGGAAATGTTTGAATCTCTTGTACTGATCACAGTAATGACATTTTGTTATATAAATATAGGTGACGGTATGAGTTAAGGTATATAACTTTTTTCTTTTTTCTTTTTTTTTTCTTTTTTTGAGTTGGAGTCTCACTCTGTCACCCAGGCTGGAGTGCAGTGGCTGCTCCCGGCAACCGCAGCCTCGACCTGCTGGGCTCCGGCGATCCTTCCGCCTCAGCCTTCCAAGTAGCTGGAATTACAGGCGCGCATTACCACGCCCGGCTAATTTTTTGATTTATTGTAGAGTTGAGGTCTCGCCAAGTTGCCCAGGCGGGTCTCGAACCCACAGGCTCAGGCAATCCATTCACCTCAGCCTCCCAAGGCGCGGGATTACAGGCTGAGCCACCGAGCCCTGCTATAACTTTTTTCTTAAAAGTGTGCTGTAGAATTCTAGTGTCCTTAAAACCCCACAAAAATCTTAATCTATGCCTACATTTCTTCATTCATGCTTCCCATTACTTCACTGTGGTTCTAGACAATTTTTGTATGATAAAGTAATCTCAAATGTCTTTATTAATTCATTTCACTTCTAATTTTAATCATGTCATAAAACTGTGTAACAAAGTTTGCCAAATTCCCTCCCAAGACTTAGTTTTCCACAAATAATTCCATAATTTAACTTACTCTCATAAAACTTTTCATAGATTCATGAAAGTAGTCTTGAGTACTTCTTACTCTATCTAGATATAGCACTCTTAGAGTTAAATTTTGTGAGCTAAGTTGACGCATTTACCCTGCCTAAAACCTATCATTGTAAAAATAAAAGTATTCTCAACTTTATTTTGATAGATAGTTCATTATCCTGTTTATGTTTACCCCCATAAATTAATAAGTTTGAAGTAAGACAGTAAGTTTGAAGTTAGTTTTGACACTAACTTTTTTTGAGCATGTGAATTAATTTTTGGAAACTTAATTTGTGCATCTATATCATAGGAGCAATAATAGTATTTACTAGAATACATTTGTGAATATCTAATCACATAAATAATGTAAAACAGCTAAATGACTAGATCATCAAAAGAATTTAATATATGGTAACTATTCTCACGCTCAATAATTTTATTATTCTGCTGTTTTTACATCTCTCTGGGAGATGTACAATAAAATAAGATACAACAAATTAAGATTGGGGTTTGGAGTCAAATAAGCCTTGTTAATAATCTGACTCTTACTTTATTAGCTGTGTGTGACTTTCAGTAATTGTCCTATCCTCTTTAAGTCTTTTAGTGATACTCAACAACGTGATCTGCATATAGTAGCTGACATAAATTTTGTTCTTATCAAATACTTGTTGAATAAATATAAGCTTAATAGCTTAAAAGTGATCTTTATTAAATCACTCAGCAAAGGTTTATTATTTACATATGGACAGCATACTATGCTAAGGTAAGGTATGGCCTGGTAAGGACCATTACCTGCCAATATAACACTGCATTTCATTAAGTTAGTTAATAATTTTTTTTGAAAACAGTATTAGGCGTCTTTACTCAGTCAGAAACTCTAATTCATATATGCCTGACTATGTCTAGTAAACTGATGGGGAAGACCCTCCCAAAATGAACTTCCATAACTTCTTTTGTTTTTCCCTATGATTCTATCAAGACACATGAGACAGGGATGAGAGCAACCATAGAGCAACATTCTAGGGTCAGATGCTAGGGGAAGCTTTTCAGAGTCAGCAATGAGAATGTAAGCAGACAGGGCTCTGAAATAAGCTTTGGGGAACAGTGACTTTGTAGGTCAGTGGCATACCTGGAAAATATCCATGGGTCCAGGATGAAGGCTAGGAAACATCACTGGGCAAAGATTTTCAGTGACAGCTGGGAAGAAGCAAATCTAATTTCTCTAATAGATGCTGAGTAAGGCACTCAGTAATGTAGTCTTTTTTTTTCCCCATAGCGTGATCAAATGTTGGTAACATACACGCAAACACACATACACAGAAACAAACAAAAAGCCCTTTATATATTTATATATAATTTATATAATTATATAATTTATATATTAGTATCTCAACCACAACAGTTAAAACAAAAATAGTTCATTTTAATGCTTACCAGATCAAATATGCCTTTCTTTAATTAAGTTTTCATTACTTATTGACTTCTCAAGGGGTTATCTTTAAATTTATTTTAAAAGCTAATAAAATGTGTATTATGATAAAATAAACACTAAATACATTAGTAAAATGTCTCTGTCTTTAGATATATGATTTCTGTAATGGCTTTTATTATTTTCCAAAACCATGTAGTAATAAAATGACCCATAAATAAAAAGTCAGGCAACACATTTGATTGTACAAGGTGCTATCTTGAAACCAGATTATAAAAGTTAATGATCCATAATATCTTTCTTTATGTTTATAAAGTGTGCTTATTTAACTCACTCTTGGAATCTCTAACAATTAGAAGCATGCTATTATCATACTGGATTAAAATCCAATTATACTTCAAAGCTGCATTTCTTCCTCTGGAAACTCTCAGAAACAAGAAACAACTCTTGAATAGAGGCCATTTCTGGATTTGATTTTGAAGAACATATTTGCAGGAGAATTATGTTGAGAATATATGGATAAAGAAGAATTAATTGAAAAAAACAAATTGAAACTCTATTATAACCATGTTATTTCCAAAAACAGATAAGATGACTGACACATACTCATGAACTTTTTGAATAAAGGTAAATGAAAATCTCTTGCCACTTGACATTAAAAATTTAATAGCAAAAAGTATCCAGCTGTATTCCAAGCTGAATAATTATATTTGGTCTGTAGCATAGGTATTTGATTATTTCATGCTTCTAAGTATATCCTACTTTAACAATTTTTCACCTGTACTATGTTTGCAAAAAACCTAACACTAAAATGGTAAAATCAGAAAAGTCAGGAAAAATAAAAAGCAGCCAAGTGAAATTGAAACAAGGCTATGTTCACTCTAAGAAGGAGAAAAAGAAATAAAAAAGAGATAGATGTAGAGATAGAGACAGAGAAAAAGATAGAGCTAGAGATGGAGATGAGAGAGAGAGAGAGACAGAGAGAGAGAGAGAGAGAGAGAGAGAGACACTCTCCATTATAGAAACCCATAAGCTTTGACCTTGAATGGTCTTCAGATTCTATGAGGAAGATCAGTGCACATTTAAGAGTAAAAAATCCTCCAGGCTTAAGTGTCCACTATGCATTAAGTGCTCTAACGTAGTGAAAAGGAGAGGGGAAAAAAATCTACTACAATTAAACGTCATGGGTATGCCTGGAACCAGTAGGCATCTTCTCTCTTTTCATAACATACACCAATCTAACTTTGTGGGACAAAATAAACTTAGGTCCAGGATATCTTGGCATCACTTTGGTTCCACATACGTGGAAAGGGTTATTAGGCATGAAGCTTAATAACTCCAGAAGTTCTTTTAGAGGCCTTGCTAATTCAGCATCAAGGGAGAGTATGGCTGAATTATTTTCAATCACTCAATTTAGGCATGTTAGCTTGCTTTAATGTGCAGTGATGGAAAAATGATTAATGGAATTTGGGGCTGAGATTAAGAAACATGATTCAGAAAAAAATAAACCTCTAAAAAAGCATATACCAGAGAAACGGAAGAAGTACATTTTGGACACATGCTCAAGAGAAAGTGGCCCACAGCTGCCATTTCACATAAAGCTGCTGTCATCATTACAGTTTGCCCTACTGGAGAAACTGACCCTGTGGTCCCAGCTATCTTGGGTTAGGTTGTGGACATAACCTAACCTTTCATAAACTGAAAGTCACAGCTGGGCACAGGATTGCAAAGAAACAAATTCTTCCTGACAGATGTGCTCTGTTTAAACTGACCCATTAACATCCTCTTTTGGATGCTCAGAGAGCAAGGAAAGTCAGGGTACTGGGTCTCATTGTGTTGTTCTGAGCGCATGACTCATTCTGGAAGTAGGAGAGAACCCAGTTATTTGTGAAGTGATGCACTTTGACCCTCATTCCTATGGTTCCTTGCACCAAAACTCCCTTGAAGAAGGTAATCTGTGTAACGCTGGAAATATTAATGTGTTTGATCTCTTATAAGAGATAAGGGCAGTAATATAAGCACCCAGGTTCAGAAACTATTGTAGTATGACAGGCCATTGCAAAATCAGGCTAAGCTTAAAGCTGAATTTTTTTTTTCCCCCACTGAGTTGGAGTCTCATTCAGTTACCCAGACTGGAGTACAATGGTACCCTCATGACCACCCCAGTGTCGACCTGATGGGCTCCGGCCTTCCAAGCAGCCTTCCGAGTAGCTGGAACTACAGGCACATGCTACCATGCATGGCTCATTTTTGATTTATTGTAGAGACGAGGTCTCGCCAAGTTGCA
Source organism: Tarsius wallacei (assembly GCA_963574415.1). Taxonomy (NCBI): domain Eukaryota; kingdom Metazoa; phylum Chordata; class Mammalia; order Primates; family Tarsiidae; genus Tarsius; species Tarsius wallacei. Next base: position 14,568 of record CAUYQG010011838.1, read on the forward strand.
GGAGTTGATCTTAAACCAGCGTGCTCAGGCAATCCACTCGCCTCGGCCTCCCAAAGTGCTAGGTTTACAGTCTTGAGCCACCACACCCGGTCTAAAGCAGAATTTTAAAGGTAAAGACTAAGTTTCAATAACAATACAGTTTAGTTTTGAAGGCAAATTTGCATTTTACAGAACACTAAATGCAGGTGCTATCTAATTTGATCTTCAAAAGAGCCTTAATGAAAGCATAGATATTATGTTTAATATTCAGAAAAAGAGATTTAACACCATAGACATTGAGAGGCTTTTCTATTTTATAAGAAGAGTTGGACAGAGTTAGGATTGGTAGGCATACAGATGATCTGAATCTAATTCCCGTTGTGCATACACATGGGCATACTACACACTCTGCTATGAAACGGGTCTCGTCATGTGCTATCCCGTTAAATGTTTAATTCTCATAACTGATTCACATGATAATAAGCACTGATATGTAATTGATAGGTGTTAGAAGACTTGGCAAAGTTATTTATAGGTTAAAGATTGTCCATTTAATTTTTTTAGATCAATTCTTCAAAACTATTATGGAAAGACTGAATTCACGTCCACTTGATCACAGCTATTACCCCTTAGAAGGGATTTGTATTTTTTTCACCAGCCTTTTTTTTTCATGCC
>CAUYQG010011851.1:0-15741 GCA_963574415.1 Tarsius wallacei
TCCTCCTCTTTATCAAGCGCCATTATGAAAGCCCCATGAGGAATTATGTCAGGGCCGCACGTGAAGCCTTTCATTTTCCCTCATTAAAAAATTCTGGAGAACTAGAATGTGCATAAAGAGACATAAAGTAAGTGTCCAGCTTAATAAAGATAAAGCAGAGACCTCTGTAACATCAGGTCAAGAAAGATCACTGCTAGCATCCAAGAAGCTCCCAGTGTTCCCCTCCCATCACTGCCCTCTCTCTGACCCCACTGTAACTGCTTTTATTACTATTTTTTTAAAAGACAGGGTTCACTCTCCTGTCCAGACTAGAATGCAGTGGCACAATCACAGCTCACTGCAGCCAAGAAGCCCCCAGTGTGCCCCTCCCATCACTGCCCTCTCTCTGACCCCATTGTAACCACTTTTATTACTATTTTTTTATTTTTTATTTATTTTTATTTATTTTATTTTATTTTTTTGAGTTGGAGTCTCACTCTGTCGCCCAGACTGGAGTGCAGTGGCCGCTCCCGGCCACCGCAGCCTCGACCTGCTGGGATCCGGCGATGCTTCCGCCTCAGCCTTCCAAGTAGCTGGAATTATAGGCGCACGCTACCACGCCCGGCTCATTTTTGATTTATTGTGGAGATGAGGTCTTGCCAAGTTGCCCAGGCGGGGGGTCTCAAACCCACGGGCTCAGGCAATCCACTCACCTCAGCCTCCCAAAGCGCTGGATTACAAGCTGAGCCACCGAGCCCGGCATTATTATTATTTTTTTAAAAGACAGGGTTCACTCTGCTTTCCAGGCTAGAATGCAGTGGCACAATCACAGCTCACTGCAGCCCTGAACTCCTGGGTTCAAGTGACTTGCTTTGTTGCCCAGGCTGGTCTCAAACTCCTGGCCTCAAGTGATCCTCCTGCCTTGGCCTCCCAAAGTGCTGGAATTGCAGGTGTGAGCTACCACCCCCAGCCCGCTATCTTGACTTTTATCATAATTTTCTTGCCGTATTATTTATTTATTATAAAGATGGGGTCTCACTCTGTCACTCAGGGTAGAGTGCAATCATAGCTCATTGTAGCCTCAAACTCCTGGGCTCAGGTGATCCTTCTGCCTCAGCCTTCCACATAGCTGGAGCCACAGGCACACACCACCATGCCCAGCCTTGATCCTTTCACTTCCTGATAGGTCTTAGATTTCTTTCCTTTCTAGGACTTAGAGGGTTACTCCATTCATTTAAACTCCTGTGGACAGCCATGGTGGCTCACACCTATAATCCCAGCACTTGGGGAGGCCAAGGTGAGAGGATTGCCTGAGCCCACAGTTTCGAGACCAGTCTGGGCAACTTGGCGAGACCACATCTCTACCTCATAAATAAAAAATAAAAAAATTAGCCGGGCGTGGTGCTGCGTGCCTGTGGTTCCAGCTACATGGAAGGCTGAGGCGGAAGGATCACCTGAGCCCAGGAGTTTGAGGCTACAATGAGCTGTGATTGCACTCTACCCTGAGTGAAAGAGTGAGACCCCATCTTTATAATAAATAAATAATACGGCAAGAAAATTATGATAAAAGTCAAGATAGTGGGCTGGGGGTAGTAGCTCACACCTGCAATTCCAGCACTTTGGGAGGCCACGGCAGGAGGATCACTTGAGGCCAGGAGTTTGAGACCAGCCTGGGCAACAAAGCGAGTCACTTGAACCCAGGAGTTCAGGGCTGCAGTGAGCTGTGATTGTGCCACTGCATTCTAGCCTGGACAGCAGAGTGAACCCTGTCTCTTAAAAAAACAATAATAAAAGCGGTTACAGTGGGGTCAGAGAGAGGGCAGTGATGGGAGGGGCACGCTGGGGGCTTCTTGGCTACAGTGAGCTGTGATTGTGCCACTGCATTCTAGCCTGGACAGCAGAGTGAACCCTGTATTCTAAAAAAATAGTAATAATGCCGGGCTCGGTGGCTCAGCCTGTAATCCCGCGCTTTGGGAGGCTGAGGTGAGTGGATTGCCTGAGCCTGCGGGTTCGAGACCCCCCGCCTGGGCAACTTGGCGAGACCTCATCTCCACAATAAATCAAAAATGAGCCGGGCATGGTAGCGCGTGCCTATAATTCCAGCTACTTGGAAGGCTGAGGCAGAAGGGTCGCCGGAGCCCAGCAGGTCGAGGCTGCGGTGGCCGGGAGCGGCCACTGCACTCCAGTCTGGGCGACAGAGTGAGACTCCAACTCAAAAAAATAAAATAAAAAAATAAATAAATAAAATAAAACATTACTACATTTGACTAGACCCCCCCTGGACCCAGAACCATACAGGGCAACCGATGTCCAACTCCCCTACCAAAACCATAAACAAGACTAAAAAAAAAAAAAATTACCAGAGACAATAAAACATGATGTTTCTAAAAATAACTTAATCAAACTGTAAAACAACAGCTTTTATCATTATTTCAACAATTTCACATGACACAAATAAACTTAAAAGTCAACTTAAAAAGACAATAAAAATAAAATTCTTGTGATCAATAAATTATAATCCACCACATTCCCCATATAACACACAAAATTTTTACTTAAAAAATTACTTTACCATCATCTTAAAATATACACTCAATTAACAACTCACTGTGTCCTTTTTCTTAAGACACCCACATTTACATTCTCTCAAATTGCGTCTTTTCTTTCTAATAAATTCTACTTCAAAACTCCTACTCAGACTCACTTTAAAATTCTTTCTTTTGACAAAGTAAAAACTCAAGACAACTATACCCCACACCACCCAGTAGTAGTAGTAGTACCAGCCTTTTTTGCTTGGTTTCTTTCAAAAGCACTATCACATTAATATTAAGCGATTCTTAAGGAACAAGATTTTGGTTGATGTGTTCAAAATATGTAGCTTATTTGCCACCCTTTCCAAAATCCTAGATTATCTGTTTAAAACATTGTATTTCCCTGATTCGACCCAAGAGAGCAATTTAATCTTCTTTTATAAATATATAGCTTTTAAAATAATAAAAGTTGTGTGTGTGTGTGTGTGTGTGTGTGTGTGTGTGTGTGTGTGTGTGTGTATGCTTACAGATTCTGGTAAAAACTGTAGGACACTTAGTAAATTATTCTGAAGAAATATATTTTCTGAGAATCCATTTTTTTACATCAATTTTGAGCAGGTCATGTAAGGTAAATTTGATGCGCTTAAACTGCCTACTGAGTAATCTGAGCTCAGAACACTTCATTGATACCTTTTCTACAGTGTGATCATTTAAAGTTTGAAATCCAGGATACTGAATGTATTCAGGTGGCTGCTGAGTCACTTTTGTGTAAGGCTTCATTTGATGTATTATGGTTATATGAAGTTTGAGTGACAGTTTTCAGCAGTCCTCCCGCCCCCACTTTAGCTAATGATACAGTTGGAGCAGCAAGACCCCAGAGTATCAGGAGAGGCAGTCCACCATGACTGCTGGCATTCTGAATGTTCTTGCTGAGCATGTAAACTGCACAAGGCTCTGCCTGCTCTTTAACCAGGTCATCTTCTCCTGGAAAAATATCAGGCTTACCTCCACTTGCAATAAAGCAATGAGTCTTCCAAGCTCAGTGTTCCTTAGCGTGACATACACTCACTAGGTGAGCAGTATCCACATGATATCCTTTGTGTCACCTCTGTGGGACTTGGGGACACGGGAACTCAGGCCAATACTATGATCCTGTTGCTTGCTGTGCCATGAGTTATAAAACTGTTTGTCTTTGGCCCAGGAGTTTCATGTCTTCTGTCAGTATTCATGAAACCATAGCAGGCTGACTTGTTAGTTTGCACGCAGAGGAAGATCTCAGATCCAGTTACTGACACTGGGTATTTGAGATCAGGTTGGAGTATTTATCTAGACCATAATGAGCAGCAGTGATGGGACTAGAGTGAGCAAGCAAGGTGACTAGGGTGCAAAAGTTATGGAGGTGCTCACCCTCAGGTTTGTGCAAGCAGCAAGTGTCAGCCCTGTACTTCCCTGACCTTGACAGTGAGTGCTTCTTTGAATTTTGGGACCTAAGTGCTCTCCTTGCTTCATTCTACTTCCAGTCCTGCAGGGAAATGCAAATTTAAACAACGAGATACCATTTTATTAGCAAAAATGAAAGTGTGACAAAACCATGATTAGCAAAAACTGACATTTGACAAAATCAAGGGTTGACAAAATTATAGAGCCACAGGAACTGTCATATACTCCTGGTATGAGTGGAAATTGGCACACTCACTTGGGGGATAACTCAGTATTATCTAATCAATCAATTTGAAGAAGTCCATACCCCATGGCCCAGAAATTCCACTCCTCGGTATGTCTCTTAGGGACAGTCTTTGCACTAGGTCACATACACAAGAATGTTTATTGCAGCATCAGAAGAAAAATGGACAAATAAAGCTTGTCATATTTATAGGAAGGAATTCTATACAGAAACAAAAATGGAAGAACTAGGACTGCCTGATATGGAAAAATCTCAAAAATAAAATGTTTGAATGAAATACCCAAGGTGCTAAAGGAGACATACAACATGATATCATTTATCTAAAGTTTAAAAACATGTTGACATACATTGTTTATGAATAAAAACACACGTGAAAATGTACAAACAAGAATGGTAATAATAAATACCAAATATATGAAGAAGTTGCAAATGGGGCAGATGTGTACCTAGGACTTCACCAATAGTGTCTACCGTGTTTTATTAAAGAAAGCCCTGAAGGCGATGGGTTAAGATATTAAGTTTTGACAAAACTGGTGGTCAGTATAAGGGTGTTTATTATATTATTCCCTATTGTTTGTATATGCTTGAAATATTTCATTTTCAAAAGTTGAGATTAAAGATGTTTCCAGTCTAGGCAACAGAGTGAGACCTCATCTCTACAAAAAACAGAAAAAAGTTAGCCAGGTATGGTGGCATGCGTTCATAGTTCCAGTTACTCCTGAAGCAGAGGTGGAAGGATCACCTGAGCCCAGTCAAGGCTGCAGTGAGCTATGATCATGACATTGCACTCCAGCTCGGGTGACACAGTGAGACCCCAACTCAAAAAAAAAGAAAGGAAAAGAAAGAAAATACTTTATTATTTATTTACTTATTTGTGATGAGGTCTCCCTATGTTGCCCAGGCTGGTCTCGAAATTCTGGGCTCAAGTAATTCTCCTACCTCAGCCTCCCAAAGTGCTGATATTACAGGTGTGAGCCACATGCCCAGCCAGAAGATATTTAAAGTTTTTTTTTTTTTAAGCAAGGTAATAATACGTTAACTCTTAACAGCACAATTGAATTGACTACAGATAGTCAAATATTTTAGCCAATGTCACTCCTCTGGTTACTTCGGAGCTGACTTCATGACACTCAAGGTATCTGCAGTGTCTCCTTTTTTCTTTTTCTTTTTCTTTTTTTGAGTAGGAGTCTCACTCCGTCGCCCAGGCTGGAGTGCAGAGGCACACTCACCACCACCCCAGCTTTGACATGCTGGGTTCTTACGATCCTTCTGTGTCAGCCTTCCACGTAGCCGGAATTACAGGCGCGCACTACTGCACCCGACTAATTATTTTATTATATTTTATTGTAGACACGAGGTCTCCCCAAGTTGCCCGGGCTGGTCTCGAACCCGTGGGCTCATACAATCCACTCGCCTTGGCCTCTTGAAGTGCTGGTATTATAGGCTGAGCCATCGAGCCCGGCCTGCAGTGTCTTCTGAAAGCTACCCCTTCCCAACTCCCACCCCCTGTGAAATCCAGAATAATTTCCTGATTCGCCAGTGTCAGCCAGTGCCACAAGACTACCAAGACAGACGCAGACTGCATTAACTTGTTTGCAGAAAGAAGAGCTCTTCAAGCTGAAGTGTTTTTGCAATCCTCCACTTTCCAAAACAGGGTAGCTTGAAGGTGCTGTTAAGCAGTGGGGACCCGCAGCCCAAGTGAGACCAAGTTGGACTTCACTCAGTAGAAGGGATCAGGGCAGAGGTGGGTACTCACGAATGCACGCGTAGGGATCCGAGATGGCTTTGAGGGGGTCCCTGTAGAAGAGTGGTCTGCAGCGGTGGCAGTGCTGCCCGTCGGTGTTGTGCTGGCAGTCATCGCACATGCCCCCACTGAGGCCGCCGCTCGCCAGGTACATGGTCATGTCGAAGTGACAGCGGTCAGAGTGGCTGTTACAGCTACACACTGAGAGAGGAGAGGAGGGTTACTGAGAAGTCTGCCAAGGCCTCGGATTGACGGTTCCACGCACTGATCCTGGCACCCTTATCCTCCCACCACTCCATCTTTGTATAGATGCATCAAATATGCAAAGGGTCAAAACAGGCGCCTTCAAAGGATCCTTCTAGTACTCTGATTCTGCTCATATGCCTTCTGTAAAATGTATTCTTGATGCGTTTGATATGTAATTTTTTAAAAAACCAGCTGAACAAAAATAAACAATTTAGTTGATCTAGAGTGCGATATTTGTGCTGGTGTTCAGTAAAGAATACTTCCACTCCTGCGGGTTCGATACCCGCCTGGGCAAGCGAGACCTCATCTCTACAATAAATCAAAAAATCAGCCGGGCATGGTAGCACGCGCCTGTAGTTCCAGCTACTTGGAAGGCTGAGGTGGAAGGATTGCCGGAGCCCAGCAGGTCGAGGCTGCGGTGGCCGGGAGCGGCCACTGCACTCCAGTCTGGGCGACAGAGTGAGACTCCAACTCAAAAAAAAAAAAGAAAAAAATTCAAACAAAAACAAACCATTTATGACTCTGGGAGTGAAGTGGGTCTGGGACCTGGTACACAGGACCGAGCTATTTTGGAAGGAATGAAGCCATTTACCCAGAACTGACTGGGGCGATTTGATGTCTGCAAATTTTGGGTTGGGAGAGTTACGCTGTTTGAAAATACTTTGATCTTTTGAGGCTTGTTTTTAAAACTTTGTTAGGTAAAACCAGTGTAGCCTTTTGTCGAGAGCTAACTTTAGCTCCGTTTGAGGACACCCATTGTTGTATGATTTTCTGTGTTTTCCACTTTGACTGGAGGTAACACAAATGATTCCAGACTCTTTGAACCCTTTAAATCTTTTGACACCCACTGGATGGTGTCCTCATTTGGAATATACCTGGAAGAACTCAAATCACTCTATAAAAAAGATACCTGCACACGTATGTTTATCAAAACATTGTTCACAATAGGAAGAACATGGAACCAACCCTGCTGCCCATCAAAAGAGGACAGGATAAAAAAAAATTTGGTACATACACACAATGGAATATTACGCAGTCATAAAGAAGAACGAAATCATGAACTTCCCAGCAACCTGGATGGACTTAGCGTGGATCCGTGCTCATTTGAACACCTGCAGAGTCCTCTGCAGATCTCTGCATGGCTTGATCCTCCCAGGACTTTACTCTTGAACCCTGGTGCCCTTCGTCTCCTGCCTCCCAGCTCTGTGACCTGAACTGTGCGAGCCTGCTGGGCTTTGCCTGTATTTTCCTGCCTGCACTTTGGCCTGAAAATTATCCATTTGGAAGGACAGTGCAGTTACAGGGCTCGCCTTGACTGTCCTGTGTGGTCTGATGTCCAACGTCTGGAAACTGTTTTTGTATATTTCATCTATCTTTTTCTTTAGTTGTTTTAGGTGAGCGGCAACTTCAACTCTATTACAACCTCATGGTGAGGCGTGAATGTCTCCTTGGTGTCGTTTCGCTGTTTTTCCATCCAGGTCTTCTCTCTTCCATAATTTCCAGGGGATCTTGTGGCTTGTCCAGGGTTGAGCTGAAAGAGAAGGAGAGAAAGGGCTGGTGGGTCTTGCCAGGTGGGTGCTGACATAATTTGATTGGGGTCTTCTGGCCTGTCAGAAGTCTACCTGATGACACCCTTTGGTGAGGCTTTCGCTGCCAGGGTATCTTGGCAGCAGGACCCTGGCAAGGTACACATGTGTCTGTTTTCTGGCTGTTTGTATGCCATTCCTTGGCTCCAGGCTTCCGGTATTCCACCTCTCATGGAGTTGCTTTGGGCTTACCCTGCCCTTCCAGCTTATCTTCTTAGGCAGGAGAACCAATTCTCTCCAGCCAGTTTCTCATCAGACTTTTCAGGAGTACGTCACACGACAGGATCTGTGACCTCTAACTCCTGAGGTCACAGGGCAAGTTTTCTGGGCAATTCTCTAGCCTCCTCCCCTACTTGGTTCACAGAAAAAAGGAAAACAATAGAAAGAGAAGAATCACAACACACTGACAAGTCTTCTTTCAAGAAAGTTAGTACTACTGAAGCCGCTGTCAATATTTAACACTTTCCTATATATCCTTCATATGGGTGTTAAACTAAGGACTTACTTTTGGCGTGGGGTGGAATGGGCCGCATAGCTGATCTGGCTCATTTTTATAGACCGTATGGGCCTTTAACATTGTTCATTTTCAGTTTTGGTTCTTCCACAGAACTTGAGAAAAAGAAAAGTCAAAAAAGAAAAAGACAAACAGCCTCATTACAAAGTGGGCAAAAGATATGAATAGGCAGTTCTCAAAAGAAGACATACGAACAGCCAACAGATACTTGAAAGCATGTTCAGCCTCACTAGTCATCAAAGAAATGCAAATTAAAACTACACTGAGATGCCACCTAACTCCAGTCAGGATAGCCATCATCAATAACTCAAACAACAACAGATGCTGGAGAGGGTGCAGGGAAAAGGGTACACTTCTACACTGTTGGTGGGGGTGTAAACGAGTACAGCCACTGTGGAAAACAGTGAGGCGATTCCTAAAAGTTCTAAAAATCGACCTTCCATATGACTCTGCAATCCACCTACTGGGAATATACCCAGAAGAATTCAAATCACTCTATTAAAAAGATACCTGCATATGTATGTTTATTGCAGCATTGTTCACAATAGCAAGAACATGGAACCAACCGTGCTGCCCATCAAAAGAGGACTGGATAAAAAAAAAATGTGGTACATATACACAATGGAATACTACGCAGCCATAAAGAAGAACAAAATCATGAACTTCACAGCAATCTGAATGGACTTAGAGTCTGTAATACTGAGTGATCTTTCACAGAAACAGAGAACTGAGTATCACATGTTCTCACTCATAAGTGGACCTTGAACAACAATCGTAATACCTTAAGAAAAGGAATGACAGTAGTGAGATATGGGGGAGAGGGGGAGAGAAGCGGGGAAGTGGGATTGGTAGTAGTAGGAAACTGTCTGGGGAAGGGGGGACACACCTCATCAACAAGGGTACATGCACAGTGAATATTTGTATACCTAACCCTGAGTCATACTCCACAATTTTAAAATAAAATAAAAAAATTCAGAGAAATAAAAACCTGCTTAAAAAAAGAGAAAACAATGGAAAGAGAAGAGTCGCAAAACACTGACAAGTCTTCTTTCAAGAAAGTTAGTACTGCTGAAGCTTCTATCAATATTTAAGACTTTCTTTGATATGGGTGTTAAACTAAGGACCTTCTTTGGTGTGGGGTGGAATGAGGGTATAATTAGTTATAAAGTCTGCACAGCTGATCTGGCTCATTTTTCTAGAATGTATCGACCTTTAACATTCCTCATTTTCAGTTTTGGGTCTTCCACAGAACTTGAGAAAAAGAAAAGTCAAATGTTAACACTTATTGCATCTATTAATGCATTTTATTAACAGAATAATCAAATGAAACGAAGTGTCTATTGTCTTATGTCTGTTGACTTACTCTCCATGTTTTCCAGAATATATTTATATGTCCTGGGAGAAATAAACGGTAGATATTATGAGTTTGCTTCAGTCTATTTCTCAAAGGTTCAGAAAACAAAGTCTCCCTTTTCTACAAGCTGTTGCTTCCTTTGACACACTCACCACAAACACACTTGCACACATTCATTAAGTAGCCTCGAAAGGAAAGACTTGGCCAGAAAAAAGGAAACAGCATTTATCTGTGAACTCTTCAGCTGCTGTCTTATTGGTCCTAATTATCGGCTTATCTGGCACTGTCAAATGGTTTTCTCCATCTTACAAGGCTTTGTCACGTCTCGGTTTTCATTCTGAATTTGCACCCTTGCCTCTACTCATTGTACCTATTTGCTGCATCCTGTATACAGCCTGCTGTCAGACCTCTTTGCTCTTGTACTAGCTGTTCTCACTGGGAAACTCCTTTCCGTCATTCTTCGTTTGAAAAGTTCCTGCTGATTTTCCCATCTGTGACTCAGGTGCTTTCTCTGACCGCTGTCTGCGCTGAGCTGGGTATCCTCGAATGTGTTCTTAGGACACCTTGCATCTGCCTCTAAACAGTACTTAGCAAGCTGCCTTGCTGCAGTCATTCCTCTCTCGCACCTACAGTGTGTTTCTTGGGCACAAGAATTTGTCTTCCTTAGTTTGTGCCCCTAGTGCTTGGCAGAAAATCGAAACAGGCATAAAACGAACACTTTTCGAGTACTTGCTTTATCGCAAGTACGTTTCAAGCATTCTACATGTGTTATGTCATATAACTCACCTTATGACTCCACAAAGTAGGCACTATTATTCTTTTGTATGCACAGAAAAGCTAAGTAACTCACCTTAGGAAGTGGTGGAGTCCGGTTAGACCCAGGTGATCTGACCTTGAAGCCCTCACTGTCTTAGTATGGAAAACACTTAACAAATATGGCGGCTCAGCATACTCTTGTTGGTAAAGGGGTCAATGCTCCAAGAGGACATAACAATCCTTAATGTGTATGTGCCTAAAAGGGAGTGTTGAAATACGTGAGGCAAAACTGATAGAACTGGAAGGAGAGATAGATGAATCTGCTATTCCAGTTGGAGGCCTCAACACCCTGTGTTAGAAATGGGCAGATTCAGCGGGCAGAACATTACCAAAGAGACAGTTGAATCCAATGACTCTACCAATCAACTGGATATAATGGACAGCTGTAGACTATTTCAGTCAACATATTTTTTTCAAGCTCACATGGCACTAAGACAGACCACATTCTGGGCCATAAGACACATCTTAACAAATTTAAAAGAATAGAAATCATACAATGTCTACTCTCAGTCCACCATAGAATTAAACTACACATCAATAATGAAAAGATAGCTAGAAAAATCCCCAAATACTTACAGATTAAACAATATACTTCTCTATCACACATGGGCCCAATAAAAAATTCTAAAGAGAAATTAAAAATTATTTTGAACTAAATGAAACTCAAAGGACAACTTCTCAAAATCTGTGGGAGACAGTGAAAACAGTGCTTAGAGGGAAATTTACAACACTGAAGAATCAAGTGGTTAAATGAGCGCATTGGGGTCTTGCCAAAGAGCCACTGAGTTGCATCTCTGGATGTGAGGTGGAACTTGGGGAACTGCAATTTAAGGAAGAGCCCAACGTGATTTTAATGCACCCTGAAGTTTGAAAGTCATTAAATCTTTTTATTTTCAATTTGTTAATTATGAAAACAAAGACAAGTCCATTAGCACTGAACTTTCTGAGGCGCCTAATTCATTTGCTATAAACAGGCACACTTCTCCTTTTTTTTCAGTAATGGCCCCCTGCTACTCTGTGCTATTCAAATACGCATTTCCCACCGGCTAGAAACTCTCTCAAAACATCTTAAGCCAGATCCTGTAATTTCTCTGCCACTTTTTGACATTATTAGAATGGCCTTACCCTGGTGTTTGCTATACATATCTCTTTACTCAAAAATTTTGATCAATATCTGCTTAAAAGATTTCTGTCCTTGAACCCAGGGCGGGCTAGGGTGATGCAAGGGAAGAAGAAACCCAGAAGAGGGAGAGAGGAAAAGGCAATTGTCTTCTGACTTGAGGAGGTTAGCTTCTCCCCTGCTATTGAATTTGTTGCCTGAGGGCTTGGTATGGAAGGGTAGTGGTTCCAATGTGAACTTTCTAGTGGCATCCCAGACATTGGGGATTCCTGATGAGATTGCACACATCTTTTGAATTGTCTCCAGTTCATGACACAAGCTGTCTCCTTCTATGCCCTCTGCAATCAGTGGTCCAAACAGGACTGAGCCTTCAATTTCTCCCACCCTTGTAGGCCAGCATTTAGACCTGTTGCGCATATGGGCACACCCTTAAATATCTCATTTGAATAGAGACTTAAGGTGGCACCACTCTACCTGACATTCCTCTATCATTTTGTCATTTCTTTTCCTTTTTTTATTATAAAGATGTGGGGTAAAATTCAGGGTTAGGTATACAAATGTTGATTGTGCAGGTCCCCCTGTTGATGAGGTGTGCCCTTCCTTCCCCTGACAGTTTCCCTCCACTGCCAATCCCACAGGCCGCCCCCCATCTCCTGACAATTTCCCACTCCTGCTAACCCCTTTCTTATGGTATTATAATTGTTCAAGGTCCGCTTATGAGTGTACTCTTTGTTTCTGTGATAGATCACTGAGTGTGATTGACTCTAAATCCATCCAAGTTGCTGCGAAGTCCATATGTCTGTCCTTCTTTATGGCTGCATAATATTCCATTGTGTCTATGTTCCAAATTTTTTTTAAAATCCAGTCTGGCTTCTATGGGCAGCATGGTTGGTTCCATGTTTTTGCTATTGTGAACAGATCTGCAACAAACATACATGTGCAGGTATCTTTTTTGTAGAATGATTTGAGTTCCTCCGGGTATATTCCCAATAGGGGAATTGCTGGATCATAGGGAAGGTCAATTTCTAGTTCTTTCAGAAATTGCCACACTGTCTTCCAAAAGCTTGCACTGGTTTGCATTCCACCAGCAGTGTAGAAGCGTTCCTTTTTCTCCACATCCTCGCCAGCATCTGTTGTTGTTTGTTTATTGATGATGGTTATTCTTATTGGGGTTAGGTGGTATCTCAGTGTGGTTTTGATTTCCATTTCTTTGATGATGAGTGAGGCTGAGCGCTTTTTCATGTGTCTGTTGGCTGCACTTATATCTTCTTTTGAGAAGTGTCTATTCATGTATTTTGCCCATTTTTAATGGGGCTGCTTGTTTTTTTCCTTTTGGCGCATTTGGGTTCCTTGTAGATCCTACATTTTGTCTTTTCATGCTGGCTTTTCCATGGTTGGTAGGATTTCTGGCCTAGCACTCAGCTGGGGCTCCTATCTTCACAACTGAATCACAAGGTATGCACTCGAATTTCTTTAATCATAGGACAGATGAAATTGTGTCAAAAACACAAGTCTTTCTTCCTCCCAGTCTCTCCCACCCAGTTGGCCCCTTTTATCTCTCAGTCTTCTTATATTTCCTGGTGAGTTTGTGTGCATAGAGGCTCCTTATAAAGCCAAATTTCTGAATTAGTCTCTCATTAGGGAAGTCATAGGTTTGTAGAAACCAGGACATGGATGAGGTGGCCACCATTTGTTATCCTTAGCCATGGGCCTTAGTTCCAGAAAAATTAAAAACTCATTCAACATCTCATTACATTTTCTGGTGGGAGATTGATATTCATTTCTAAGACAAGAAATAGCAATAATTAACAAAACCATTTATACAGTATACCAGCCTATTCTACATTTTAATGATAGGCCTCATTGCAAATGAATTTATTCTCTCAGAACCAATTTCAAATCATAGCTATAACTTTAGCCTGTATGGATAAGACAACTTCAAAAAATTCCTTAGAATAAAACACTTCTATGTGGTCCTGCCCAATAATTCCCAAGTTCACCAGTTTGGGTATGTGCTGGCTGACCATGTTTTAGAATCTCAGTATTATGTGGCCAAAATGCTTCATGTTTGGAAAACTGGTCAATTATTATAAGACTGCTGGGTGCAAAAGGGTGAGCAATTGGTGCCTTGTCTAATGTCTTGGTATAATAAAATCTGCCATAATTCTAGGCTATGCAGTTAGAGATCTTCATCCAGTGCAAAACTTGTTGCAAGCCAACACACTCTTTCTGTTTGTTGCTAGTTAGTTTTATGTTAGTAGAATTTTTTTTACTGTCATGAGTTTTCTCACTTTTAGCTACAGAAATGGGGGAAAAAAAAACCCTGAGTTTTAAATTTGACAGCAATAGAGTCAAATTTGAAAATATGAACAAATTAAAAGTATATGCCCCAGCCACTCGGGAGGTTAGGAATGTGAATCCCTTCAGCCTAGGAGTTTGAGGCATAATCGTGCCACTGCACTCCAGCCTGGGCAACAGAGTGAGACCTTAACTAAAAACAAACAAACAAACAAAAAATGGCGATTTCTTTTAGATATTTTAAAACCAGTAAATTGGAAAGTGAAGAGTGAGAGTCTTAGGTACTTATGGTTGATCTACATGGGTGTAGAGTATATATATATATTTTTCCTTCTGAAAAACTCTGGATCAAAGAATGCTTCAAATAGTGCAAGTGAATGAGTAATGTTCATTAAATTTATACTACTTGGGATTTTTTTATATGACAAAATAAAAATAAAAATATGTGAAATTATATTGTGTAAGCCTTATGGCTTAAAGTAAGTGAGAATTATTGAGATTGAAGTAAAAATGAAATGATTTAAACATGTATGTGCATACCAAGGAAATATTTTTTAATGAGCGCACGATCTTTCAAGTTTACAATGCCACAAATTATTTTAAAATATTTGAAATTTAATAAAGTCCAAGCTCATCGTATCCACTACTTTCTTCCCATATTTATTTTTAAACCATATGTAATTTTTAAAGGGAAATTTAATTCACATGTTTTGGATTCATCTGGCTATGTCATCAAATTTTTGTCTTGTAAGAATAGCATTGCATCCAAGAAGTTTGTTAGTGTATTTGAAAATAAGTTGTTCAGTTTGTATTACATCTTTTTCCTCCTTGTTAAATGGGACCATATTTTTGCTCTGGTAGATAATTTCAGACACAAAGAGATTTGTTTTACTGATAATTCTGTAACTCTGGATACTAGATCATTTTATTAAGCTAAAAAATTCATCACTCTTTGCAAAAATCATCAGTTTTGCCTTCTGTCTGCATTTAGAGAGCGTGCCATTACTGGTAATGATATACAGGACTACAGGACTTGGTAATTGTGAATGTAATCATAAAGGTTCACATAATTCTTTTGCAAATTATAAACAAAGTTTAAAACCAAATCCTACTTTGACACACGAAATAAGATTCAACAGATATCGTTAAAAGTTTGGCATGTGTCAGGCAATGAACTTAACACTTTATATATAACTTAAATGCATTTTATTTTTATTTTTATTTTATTACATGTTTCTGAGATATGAAAGGGAGCCACAGTTCAGCTGGGTTAGATAACTGCCCAAGGCCATGCATAGAGGAAGTGGCCAAATCAGGATGTGAACCAATATAGTCCTATTCCAAAATGGACTCTTTGTTGCAGAAAATAATTAGCATCTGCTTTAGTTACTGTAGCTAAACAGAAATACACTGTTGATTAAATCAACTCAAATACAAGTTTTACTCTACATAGGCTATTATTTAAGGGCTCAGGATACCCACGGGCATGAGCATATTTGCAAAAATCAATATCACTATCCTTCAGTTTCACAACTACTTAAATTCACTTACTCCATACTAATCAGATGCCTACTGTATACAAGTAAGTTATTATTGAAAAATAATGACTGAATCCTGAATATGCTGTCACAAAAATTCCATAGAGAGTACCAATTGTTTTTTTTTTTTTGAGTTGGAGTCTCACTCTGTTGCCCAGACTGGAGTGCAGTGGCCGCTCCCGGCCACCGCAGCCTCGACCTGCTGGGTTCCGGCGATCCTTCCGCCTCCGCCTTCCTAGTAGCTGGAATTACAGGCGCGCGCTACCACACCCGGCTAATTTTTTGATTTATTGTAGAGATGAGGTCTCACTTGCCCAGGCGGGTCTCGAAC
>CAUYQG010011852.1:0-11590 GCA_963574415.1 Tarsius wallacei
TACAGGCTGAGCCACCGAGCATGGCCCATGGATTCTTTTAAAACACAGATTCTCTGTACTTTAAAAATGGCTACTGAGAGTATCTAGTAAAGCTGCTGCTGTGATGCTCTCTTAGGATGTCGCCCTAGAGAGACTTTGACAGTCAGAGCAAGAAGTGTCCGAGTGTTTACTGCAGCATGGATGGGAACAATCTAAATGTCGACAGGAGGGTAAATGAATGAATCGTGGTCTGTTCAGATAGTAAAGAACCATAAGGTGTGAACATGAATGTTCTAATATAGCTAAATCTCACTGCTGAGCAATATACTATTGGAGAAAAAAGTAGGTTGTAGGCGGTTCTGTGTAATAGAATACATTTATATCATGTTTAATAATATATAAAAGTGCTGTGATTGTTTAAGGATATGGCAATATATAGGAAAGGTATTAAAAAGTGCTTGAGATTAGATGAACCACCAAATGTAGTCTGAGGTTACCCATGGGGAAGCGGGGAGAGTTGTGTTCTGGAGAGGGACCCAGAGGGCTTCAGTCGCACTTAGAATGTTTGTAATGCTTTATTTATTTTTCCTCCTTCCCTCCCTGCCTCCCTCCCAATGCTTTATTTCTTAATTTGGATGGTAGGTACAGGTATTTGTATGTTATTCTTGGTACCTTTTTATATGCCTGAAATGCTGTTTAATTTTTTAAAGGGCCAGTGGATAGCCTACCTGCTTATGTGTCCATGTGAACTCTGTTTTTCATGCAGTCAGCTGAGCAAGTTGCAAGAAATTTCTCTGAGGAACTGTGCAGTCAGTTGCGCTGGTGAGAAAGGAGAAATTGCCGAAGCGTGTCCAAGTATCCTTTTCGGTGAGAATCTGCAGCTGGGATCGGACTTTGGATTGACACTCATGCCAGACGCCGCAAGCTGCCTACCCAGGCCCGTTCTCCTCTGCTTTCTTCCCAACAGCAGCTCGCTTTCGCTTCGGGCAGTTGCTGCCCAGAGAAACAATCTACCTTCCCAGACACCTTTGCTCGCAGGCATGCCAACGTGACTCTTCCTGGCCAATGAGGTGTAAGGTGGAAGTTTCTAGATGGGACTCCCAAAGGGGGATGGCTTGGTTGGCATCTGCTCTGAGTGCAGATGGAATTCCCAGGGCTTCTGCAGGTGTCTTGTAAGTGTGAAGAAGGATGTTCAGTACGTCCTGGGAGCACAGAGAAGTAGAGAAGGAGCTCGGCCAGGCCCCCGATGGTGTCTGGGGCCACTGCTGTAGCACTTGTCAGCCTTCTCAAGAACTTCTTATGATTGAAAAAAACTCTGGCTCATTTCATGCAGCTAAGTGCAGTTTTGTTACAGTACCTCAAAACAGGCCTTTGTGAAGTTTGTGATCTTTTTTCTCTTCCTTCTCTTACTAATGTGTTTTCTGTTTGTTTGTTTTGCCATATATTGCTTTTATGCTCGTGACCAAAACGTAGGAGGTAAGTTTTAAAAAAAATTCCCAGTAGAAGTTAAATGGATTTTCTGTAACTTTAAAAGGTCTTTTCTGGGCTGGGCTCGGTGGTGGCTCAGCCTACAATCCCAGCACTTTGGGAGGCCGAGATGAATAGATTGCCTGAACCCAGGTTTGAGACCTGGGCAACTTGGCAAGACCTTGTCTCTACAATAAATAAAAAATTAGCTGGGCATGGGAGCACGTACCTGTAGTTCTGGCTACTTGGAAGGCTGAGGCGGAAGGATCGCCGGAGCCCAGCAGGTCGAGGCTGCGGTGGCCGGGAGTGGCCACTGCTCTCCAGTCTGGGCGACAGAGTGAGACTCCAACTCAAAAAAGAAAGGTCTTTTCTGAATTCTTTAAGTTTACGTGATCTCTACATAGTCATTTGTACAAAATATAGCAGTTTATGATGGGTTTTATCTGGGCAAAGAGATGCTAGATGAAGTAGCTCTTTAGCAGAGTACCCTGACAGTGCATGGTTAGAGCAGAGCTCCCGCGACCTGCGTGCTTGAGGCATCGAGGCCCTGGGGGAACAGCCGTGGGGTCTGCTGGAGCCTGGGGCAGCTGCGGCATCCAAGCAGGTCATCTCTGCCTGCGAGCAGCCTCCCCTGTTGACCCGTGTGCTGCATACACAGTCCATAGCTTGGGCAGCTGGAGTTAGGGGACTTGAGGCGGACAACAAGGAGAGTTTGGCAAGGAGTAGACTACCATAGAAGTGTCTGGAGCTTTTGTATTCTGCCTGGCCTACTCCTAAATGATTTCAGGCCGGTAGCTGGGCAGTTCAAGGCTTCTTTTTAGCATATAAGAAAAGATCTGGTCAGTGGGTGGCTTGGGATCTTCCTTATAGGCGGTTTGGTTGGCTGGCGTTGTCAGCAGTACTGAGAATCAGCATGATGCTTGTTTATACCATACTTTTCTGGGGGGCAAGGTCCCCTAAGAAATGAAAAATCGAGGTTCCATGAGATAATCGAGTCACGCTTGGAATTTGCAGAGACAATGATGAATGCCTTGCAGTTTCTGATTGAATTCCTGCCAGGAGTTGAAATATTGCCTCGGTGTTTAATCCAGTCATCGCCTCTGGGTTGTTGGCGCTTTGAGGTCATCCACTCAGGAGTGTGTCAAGTCGGAGAGCACCTCCAGGGGACGGGGCCAGCCGCTTCCTGCCTCCCCAGCTGGGGAGGAGAATCTGTCCCTGGAAGCAAGAGCTATGCAGCCATAGGAACTCCTTGAACTGTGTGTGTGCGTGTATGTGGGGGGCTCTGCATTGACAGCCATCGTATTGTTCAGTACTGACTTCAGAATGCAGCTGCCTGTGTGCTCTGCACAGGGGAGCAGAGATGCTCACAACTCTAGTCTGCATAATGGGAAGTGGGGGTGAGTGATGAATTACCAGAACTGAGCCCTTCCTAGCCCGCCTGGTGACCTAGAGTTAGCAGGGCTAGTGGAAGTGAGGGGTGGCCAAGGTTTCAGACTGAGCCTTAGAAGGCGCTCAGCGCATCCATCTGCATAAGGTGGCCCTCAGGAAGCCAGGGCAGCCTGGGGGGATCCCCAAGGAGGAGAGCAGTGGCGGCAGTAGCAGAGCAGAAGAACACAACCATATATGACGCGACGGCGCAGCTGTGCCCCTTGCGTGGTAGAGGAGGAGGCTGGGGGGACCGCGTGTGTTTCCTGATCTTGCCTTCCAGACAGTCTGCACTTGGAGCTCTCTTCCCTTCTGTTCGGCCTGATGTCCGTGGTGGCCATTGTTCTCCTGGCAGAGGCTCAGACTTGGAGCCAGAAGCCCAGCTTCCCCTTGCCGTTTCTCCCTGCGGGCTGTGGGACCTGTGAGCTCTGTCGCATCCTGCTGTCTGTACCTCGGTTCCTGTGGGCTGCCAGTTCTGTCCCAGTGTTCGCTTTATTGTCTATACACCACTTGTGCCCCGTGTTCTTCTAGAGTCTTCTCTAGGTTGGGAGTCCTCGGGTTTTCCTTAAAGGGCCAGGAAGTGAATACTTCCGGCCCGTAGACTGGTAGGCAGAATTGAGGTCATCATGTAGGTGCTTAGATTATGGTGTAAAATGTAACCATTTACAAATGTGAGAACCATTTACAGCTCTCGGTGAGTAAGCTTGGCCCTGGCTGGCTTCGGGCACGGGCCAACGTTGGCTGCTGGGCTTGGGTCGCTCTTTCTCCACGCGGGCGCTGCCTGCCTTCCCTTGTTCCTGACCTACTTGCCTAGCTTCCTGATTGGTTCCTGCCAAAGCTGCTTCCTTTCCAACCAGCCCTCTGGAGTAATGCCACTGTTTTTGTAGAGAAACTTTCTCCATGTTTTATCTGTTTAATGACTCCTCTTTGCATTCTGGGATGTAACAAAATGGATTTTGAATTGAGGTGGACTCAGGTTTAAATTCACACTTGTTAATTTGTACAGAGTTACACTGTTATCTGACTGCTCTGTGCCTCAGTTTTCTCTGTGTGAAAAAAACGACAATATATCAGCCAGCAGAACGCCTGGGACCCGGTTAGTGGCAGGAGCACTGGGGGTGGGGGTGGCTGTTGTTGCTGTTTTTATGGGATCCTGGTGCTCATCGCTCACAGGCCACCCCTCCTCGGTCTCTTTTGCAGGACCCTTCTCTGCATGCAGAGTGTTGGGGCTGACCTGAGGCTCAGAACTTTGCCCCCTGGATTCTGAGGGAGACCCAATTGGCGTGGCTGGCACACCTGCACACCTCCTACCCTTCCACGCCTGTCTCTCCAGCTGCTTGCTTGATGTCTCTGACTGGATGTCTGGTCATCTCATTAGACATCCAGGCGAGATTTAGCACGACCAAACTGAGGCCCCTCAAGCGTGCTCCACCCCTCCTAAGTGACAGTTCTAGTCATGTAGACCACAGGTCTGGGGATTATTGCACCTCAAGCCCCTGGCGAGTCCTGAGAGCTGTGCTTCCAGATCCAGATGCCCAGTCCTCCATCTCCCATCCCCGTGGTGCTGCCTGTCCATCCAAACCTTCTGACTGGACTTCCTGCCCTTGTTTGTTTCCCTGGAGTCTGTGCTCTATCCAGCAGCAGAGTGACTTTTGAAGGACCTGGGTCAGATTCCATCTCTGCTCCAAGCCTTCCAATAGCTCCCATTCCAGGCAGAGGTTGGCAGAGACTTTGAAGTGGCCTGCAAGGCCCTTTGTGGTCTGGTTTGGCCCTGCAGCCTGGGGACCTTGTTTCCAGCACCCAACTCCATCTGCTCCAGGCACACCGGAGCTGGCGGTCCTTGTCATAGGCGGAGCCCTTTCTAACCCCGGGCTCTTTGCTCTTGTCAGTCCTCTACCCGGGATGTCCTCCCAAGTGGCATTCCCTCACCTCCTTCAGGTCTCTGCTCAGATGTCATCTTGTTAGAGGAGGTGGTCTTCTCTGAACGCTGTCTAGGAAACGCGCGCACACCCCTTCCCTGCATGCCCTGCTCCGTCCCCCTGAGCGCAGGCCTGTCTCTGACCCGCTTGAGAGGCTCTTGCTTAGTGATCGCCTCCCCAGCGAGCTTTGCTTTGCTCACTGTGGGTACTCTTGGCCCTCAGCCATTACTTGCGGGGCTGGGCATCGTAACTCACACCTGTAATCCCAACACTTTGGAAAGCTGAAGTAGGATTGCTTGAGGTCAGGAGCTGGAGGCCAGCCTGGGTAACAGCAAGACCCTGTGTTTACAAAAAGCAAATAAAGTCGTCAGGTGTGGCGGCTCATGCCTGTAGTCCTAGCTCCTTGGAAAGCTGATGCAAGAGGATCGCCTGAGCCCAGGAGTTCAAGGCTGTGGTGAGCTGTGATCATGCCATGCCTTCTAGCCTGGGTGACAGAGTGAGATCCCCAGCTCAAAAAAAAAAAATTACTTGTGGAATAGATGAGTGATTTGGATAATTTCCAGACATACATCAGATTACAGTGTAAGGTGTTCCTTCAGCTGCTCCAGTCCTGCCCTAAGCTTTTCTTCTCTCTTCGTGGGGGCTTTGCTCAGCTGTGCCCCTTTCTGATGGCACGGCCCTACATCTCGCCCCTGGCTAGCAGTCTCACTTGCCCGTCAGCTCAGGTGCCTTGCTTTTCTAGTCCTGCTGGCTGATCCTTCTCTGAATCTTGTACGGGGCAGTGAGTGTCATCCTAACTGCTTTCGGGCTATGCGAAACCCTCTGAATTCCCAAATTGTTCTTAGCGCTTTAAAAAATTTATTTGTTGGCCGGGCTCGGTGGCTCAGCCTGTAATCTATGAATCTTTTGAAATTACTGTTTCTTAACCAGGTCTTTTAGATATTAGAGAGATAGATTTGTCAAGAAACCTGTTGTCGTCCTGGGATGAAGTGATTCGAATTGCTGATCAGCTCAGACACCTGGAAGCTCTTAATCTCAGGTATGAACTCTTGGCTTCCAACTGTCGCAAACTGCAGAACTCCTCCTCCCCCTTGGTTTCACACAGCGCCTCTGTGGGAGTGAGGTGGGGACAATGGGGGGACAGTGGAGGGAAGGCTGCCACCTGCAGACACTGCAATTCAGGCAGGTTTTGGCTTGCTTGAATTTGTCTAAGTTTAACTTATTCTTTAAGGGCGCATAGTTATCCGTAGTCTTTTGAAAGGCCATGTGAGGTGATTCATGAATAAGGAATGTGTTTTACTTTTGATCAGGTGGGGGATGAGGTAGGTTGACATTGAACCGAAAGGTATTTCTTGTAAGCCTGACCATGAAAGATAGAATGTTGGGGATGGTGATATTAAAAATGCATGTTTATTTGGAAGCTTCTAGCATTTAATTGCTGTAGGAATGAGTAATTTCATTGAGACAGTTTAATTCCGTTTTTCTTTTTTTTTTTTTATTTTGAGTCAGAGTCTGACTCTGTTGCCCAGGCTGGAGTGCAGTGGCACACTCACGGCCACCGCAACCTCAACCTACTGGGCTCAGGTGATCCTTCCACCTCAGCCTTCCAAGTAGCTGGAACTACAGGCACGCCTCACCATGCCTGGCTAATTTTTTGATTTATTGTAGAGATAAGGTCTCACCAAAGTTGCCCAGGCTGGTCTTGAATCCCTGGGCTCAGGCATGCCTCATACCTCTGCCTCCCAAAGTGCTGGGATTATAGGTGTGTGCCACCAAGCCTGACTAATTCAGTTTTGATGAGGATTTCCACTAATCGAACTATTCTGCTAATGTCACAGTTTTCCGGGTCTTGCTGAACATTTGATTAGTTTTAATCTCACAACCTAACTTTCCGGGGGCCCAGCCAGGCTTCTTCCCCTTTCATACTCGAACCAGCTTTACATACACAGGTGGGTTGTACCTGCCTAAGGCGGGCACAACATAGCAGGTAGTAGTCCTGAGTCAGTTGTGTTCCCACATAGAGTAAATGGAGGTAATTTGGTGTCTCATCTTCTGGAAATATGGGCTCAGGTTTTTTAATGGTATCTTCTCTTAAAGTGACTGTCGGGATTGAGTTCTTCCTGCGATTAGGCAGTCGAGAGAGAATTTACAGGGCAGTCGTTTATTTCACTCGTCCTTCGAGCCAAAGGGCAGACTCTGTGTTTAGAGAAGCACAGTTCCAGCCCGTGATCTGGCACCTCAAGACGACTCTTGAGAACAGGACTTCGTTCTGCAGGTCCAGAGCTGGGTCTGGAGAAGCTGGAAGCTCACCTTACGAATGCTTGTGCCATGGGTTTGGGGAAGCCTGCAGTCTCACACAGCTGCCCTAGCCCTTGGAAGCATCTTTGCATGTCAGAGACTAAAAAGTTATATGTTATAAATATTAAAAGTTAGGTAGTCTTCTTGACTCACTTTGTTTTTAATAGAACTTAATTTTAAGGTTGAAACCAGCCAGACGACTCAGATTGAATTCCAAATTGTTGCCTTTAATGACTGTTTCAGTTGGATCTACTGTATGGCAATAAGTACTTTGTGTCTGCTTTTTCTACACAGTGAAAATAAGATGAAATTTACGTCGGGTTTAACATCTCTAATCGGAACGTTTTCTACACTGAAGGTTTTAGTCCTCAATCAAACAGGAGTAACGTGGGCTGAGGTAAGCATATTTCTTTGGTTTACTACACAGCAATAAGCAATTTAAAGTTTGGGGTTTAACAGGGAATTGAAGCACATTTAAGTCATCCTATTATCCAGCTGATAGAATGCTATAAACTGCATTGTACAAAGGAGGGTAAAAATCATTGTGGTTAAGGAGAGTTGTGTATCGAGGACTCCATGTTCTGCCTCTCAGCTTTGTTCTGGTGTGTGGCTAAGCAGCGGCGCCCCACTGCGATACGAAGTCACGTGTGCTGGGCTCTCCCAAGCTGTAGTGTAGCTGTTGGTGGCGCTCCCCGTGTTCTCCCGCAGTGTTTTGGGGCAGAAGCCAAGTGGCAGCCTTTTCTTATAGGAAGTTCAGCTGGAACCCATTGTTCATGGCATTGGCTGGGCTCACAAGCGCACTCACGAGTGTCGGGCACAGCAGCGTTTGGGACTGGCATCTTCTCTCCGGGGCTTACTGCCTCACCCACTCCCAGCAGTGCCCCTTCGTGAAGTGCCACGGCGAGGACCCGGGAGGGACGCGCGCCCTTCGCGGGCCACAGCCGTGGCGCGTCTTCGCAGAGCTCCTTCTCCGGGAGGCGCTGACTCCACCTGCGGTGCAGATTAGCCTTGGACAGGAGGGACGCAGACGTGCGGGTGGTAGAGGTGGCAGGAGAGCGCCAGTGAGGAAGTGCAGACAGCTGGGAGAGGTTTTGTCCCATCAGCCTGTCTTTGCAAACCCAGACTGGCTTCTTGAGTTGAGGAGGGTGTTGCATAACAGTTCCCTCTTTGGGTTGAACAAACCGTGAAACAAGAAGAGTGTGCTCGTTGGGGTCCCCAGTTCCATCTCGCAGCTGCCCTGCCTGAGCAGCGCAGACACCGGCCTTGGCGGGGTCAGAGTGTCCAAGCGTGTGCTCCCCAGCGTTGAGACGCAGCCCGTTCACATTTCAGTCCCCCCCCACCTCCGGCCGAAATAGTCTGTGGGAATTGTCCATGAGACGCCTGGCCTCTGAAACACCCGAACCGAATTCCTGTGGCGGGAGGGAACGCCCAGCAGAGGCGTCTTCCCCCTGATGTGGGTGGGCTCCCTTCCAGGTGCTCCGGTGTGCTGCGGGGTGCCCAGTCCTTGAGGAACTGTACCTGAAGGCCAATGGCATTTTCATTTCAGAAAGGTAACAAGGGTTTACTCAAGTGCATCTGTCACCATTTAGTCATTCTGAATAAATAAATGGTCTCAATTATATCTAGCATTAACTTTTAGAAGGATTTGCAAATAATGGGAGAAAATGCCTGTTATCATTGCCTTCACAAATTAGAATGTCAGCTAAAACTTCATTAATTGATTCTAATCGAGGGAAATTCATGAGAATTAAATGTTTGCGAGTGCCTGAATTGTATTAGTTTTGCATAAATGTATTTAACTTGCTGTTTCTACGTGGAAATTCTGTAGGATATGCTATAAGGATTACATGATGCATTTATAATTAGCATGATCTGTTTAGGGTCGATTTGCCAAAGTGTATTTAAAAGCTCATTCTCTTGCTGGGTGTAGTGGGTCATGTCTGTAATCCTAGCATTTTGGGAGGCTGAGTTGGGAGAAATGCTTGAGTCCAGGAGTTTGAGACCAGCCTGGGCAACATAGCGAGACCTTGTCTCTACAAAAAAATTAAAAAATTAGCCAGGCATGGTGGCACACACCTGTAGTCCTAGCTACTCAAGGCAGAGGTGAGAGGATTGCCTGAGCCCAGGAGGTGGAGGCTGCAGTGAGCCATAATTGTGCCACTGCACTCCAGCCTGGGTGACAGAGTAAGATCCCGACTCAAAAAAAACCCCACAACAAACGTGTTCTCATAAATAAATTAAATGTTGTTGCCTCATCTCCCTTTTATTAATATAATAAAATTACTATGTAAAATAGACAATTATAGGAAAATTCACAAAAATTCTCAAAGCACTAAAATTAATAAGGTTTTTAAAAATCCTGGGCTCAGGCAGTCCTCAGCCTCCCAAGTAGCCGGGGCTACAGGTGTGCACCATCACACCCAGTTAATTTTCTAGTTTTTTGCAGAGGTGAAGTCTCGCTATACTGCCCAGACTGGTTTTGAACGTCTGGGCTCAAGTGATCCTCCTGCCTCAAAATCAATATGATTTTATGTGACAGAATGATTTCGTTTATTATATAGGCAAATGCAGGTTTTTTTAAATTAAGCTTTTCAGTTTGAAATAATTCTAGATCCACATGCAGTTGTAAGACCTAGGACACAGGGATCACCTGTACTTATTACCCAGTTTCCCCTATCGCAATAGGTTGTAAAACTGTGGTCCAGCATCTCATCAAAATGCCGACATTGATACAGTCAGGAGTGCTTCCATCACCACAAGGAACCCTCAGGCCGCCCTTTTACAGCTGTGTCTATTTGCCTCACCCCAGCCCCCCCCATACCAAACGCAGGGATTTTAAGGCTGCATCTTTGAAAATAATTAAGAGATTAATTCACGTTGAAAAAAATTTATTTTCCATACAGGCCAACTGATGTTCTACAGACAGTCAAGTTATTAGACCTTTCCTCTAATCAGTTAATTGATGAAAATCAGCTGTTTTTGCTAGCCTATCTGCCCAGGTAATTAGCTCCTCAATGTCTATTGCAAGAGTGCTCGGTGACTTTTTAGAGAATGAAGTTTCATTTGCTGTCTGTATTTTCTCAGTGGAATGTGATGGTGACGGAATTCCTAAATTGAGTAATTCCTTTTGAGGAATTATTTGAGTTGATTTAGAGAAATTACTTGTGCACCAGTTCAGCGTGGACGACGTCTGGACTGGATCAGTGGGTGAATAACGTGCTCCTGGAGATACTGCCAGGTCTTCATTAAATTCGAGCAGCAAGACCATGTCTCCTTCTGCTGAGACCCACTTAGCGCCTGGCCCAGTGGCAGGTCCCGGCAGCTGCTGGTTGACTGTGGACTCTTGAGCGTGTAGCATAAAGCGGCCATCTGGCTTGCCCTAGGTTGGACTTTATGGGTTCTAAGTATTGTCCACGGGACGAAACCCAGGGTGTAGGAAAACATGTGGAATGAACCTAGTGTGGCTGAGAGCCCGCAGCATTTTATATTCTTCTGTGTAATCAGATGTAACATCTTAAATTTCAGATTAGAGCAATTAATCCTCTCTAACATTGGACTTTCTTCGATACATTTTCCAGATGCTGGCATTGGTATGTAAGATTCGTGAAATCTCCCCACCTCCCCATACCTTGGCATGTCTTTCACTTCTGCTGTGTAACTTGTGCTCCTTTCTCCAGGGTGCAAAACGTCCATGTTCCCGTCCTTGCAGTACCTTGTCGTAAATGACAATCAGATATCACAAGTAAGAGCTTCTTCCCGGTGTGCATAGTGCGTTATTGCTGATTTCCACTCTCGTGGCAGAGTTTGAGGGTTCTTCTATTTAAAAAATCACTTTAAATCAAAAGAAATTCTTCCTCAGAGCGAAACTCCTTGTATAAAGTCGAAAATATCAGGAAAGAAATTAGTTTAATTCACACTTAAGCAGACACTCGTTTTCAGTGGCACAGTCAGAGAGCAAAAGTACCTGGTCTTCTTGGTGTGGCGTGCTCGGTGCATGATTGCATTCGTCGCCTCAGACTAGAGCCGGCCCTTGGCTTCCCTGCCGCCAGCTCACACCACCTGCAGAAGTAGCTGGCGGCCTGTGGCTGCTCCTGATTTCCTCCTGCTGTGTTTCAGTGGTCCTTTGTCAACGAGCTGGACAAGCTCCCAAGTCTGCACGCCTTGTCCTGCGCGAGAAACCCCCTGACGGAAGGAGCCCAAGATGCCGAGACCACGCGGCAGCTCATAACTGCCAAGATTGGTCAGCTGAAGACCCTGAACAGACGTGAGGTGAGCGCTAGGGTCATGGCGGCCTTGTTTATCCTAGAAAGCACGTTCTCAAAAGGTGTACAAAGAAGCGATTTTTAAACGCGATAGACAGGCTGGGCACAGTGACGCAAGCCTGTGATCCCGTGCCGTCCTTCGGGAGGACAGGCGGCGGAGGCTGAGGCCGTGCGAACTGCGCGCGCCACTGCCCTCCAGCCGGGCGACGGCGAGACCCGACTTAAAAAGCCGCCGTCGGG
>CAUYQG010011854.1:0-17912 GCA_963574415.1 Tarsius wallacei
CGCGCCTGTAATTCCGGCTACTCGGAAGGCTGAGGCGGAAGGATCGCCGGAGCCCAGCAGGTCGAGGCTGCGGTGGCCGGGAGCGGCCACTGCACTCCAGTCTGGGTGACAGAGTGAGACTCCCAATTCAAAAAAAAACCTTCTTGGATAATTTCTCTGTAAATATTTCATGCATAAATGAGATAAGGTATGGGAACATAATTTGTAAATGATAAAGTCCTGTGCATATATTAACTAACAAAAATGCTGTCTGAGAAGTGTGAAAGTGAAGACAGGTCATCTACTATCAACTGTTACACGACACCGGTTTCCATGGTGGGTTTTCACCTTTCTTGAAGCACTGACATAGCTCCAGCACCAGTCACTTTCTAGCCCATTATATTATTTTATTTTCTTCACTTCAATCACTATCATATCAAGCTATCATACCTATTTGTTTTCATGTTTATTTTCTGTCTTCCTGCACTAGAATGCAACCTCCATGGGTATGGGGAACCTGTTTATTTTGTTCAGTGCTCTACCTAAAGAAACCAAAAGATAGGCCTAGTGGTTCACACCTGTAATCCCAGCATTTTGGGAGGCTGAAGAGAGAGGACTGAGACAAACCTAGGCAACATAGAGAGACCTCATTTCTACAAAAAAAAATTAAAAATAGCAGGGCACGGTGGCTTGCATCTGTAATCCCAACTACTTGGGAGGCTGAGGCAGAAGGATTGCCTGAGCCCAGGGGGTTGAGGCTGTGATGAGTCATGATCCATGCCACTACACTTCAGCCTGGGTAACTAAAAAAATAATAATAAACAAATGGTTTGATTTTAGGCCTTTCTTTGAATCTTGGTCAAATCCTTGAGCACTACAGTGAGATATAGATGTTTTTTCCAAAATCAGTGTCAAAATTTGGGGTCATGGATACAACTGATGCAGTGCTCTTTTCCTGTCATGAGCATGGCATAGAACCCTAAACAGATAATCAACTAGAAAACCCTAGTATATCCATTGTCTGTCATCTCCCTGTGAAATCTGCTCCAAAAACTAATCCAAAACAGAAAAGCAGGCAATGATGTGAACCTAACCTACTTTAAATAGCTACAAGTTAAGAATAAATATATTATCTAGCAAGCACTGGATTGGAGTCAGAAAATCTGGTTTCGCTCTTGGCTCTGACACTGTCTAGCTCTGTCGCTTTGGATAAATCACTAAGTTTTCTGTGCCTTAGTTTCCTTCACTGTAAGATGGGGCAGCAGAACGCATGTGAAAGAGCTAAATGCTGCCTGACGGAAAGTAGGCATTTGCTTTACATCTTTTTTAACTTTGGCATCTCCAGTAGGTTTATCAAGCCCATTGACATATCACATTTAAGTTAGTGTAAAAAATGCTCGTGGTGAACAGAGCAACAACCTTGCTTGTGCTTTCCGAATCTCCACTGCACAGTCCCTCTCCCTGCCTGCTCTGCGACCACTACCCCCTCTTCATGCTCTTCTCCACGTTGCTTCGGAAACCACTCCCCTCCCGTCCTTGGTGTCTCTACCTCCGACAGCCCCTCAGAGAGCGGCCAGGGATCATTTGCGGCTACTCCTCCTGCCCATTGGGCTCCCACTCCCACCCTGGTTTTCTCTGACAAAAACAGGGCAGGAGGAGGAGGAGGGCAGGGTGCATGTTGCCAGTAAACAGCGTTACACCAGCATCACATCATTGAATCCCACCTGCAGGAAGGACACGGCCGCCTGCTGTGCGTCTGTTTTAGAAATAACGTCTCACAAAGGCAGTGTCTGGAACAAAGCACTTAGAATCTCAATTTGCAGGGTATCCCAGATGTAAAACAAAAGACATACTGACTCCAGACCAGATAACTGATTTCTATTCTAACCATAATACAGTTTTCTAGAAAATTATTGTCAACTTTTCAATATGCTTGTTAGTTCTCCGTCATAGCTAAAATAATGTTTGGCAAAAGTTTTTCATTTAGGTATACTTTTTCAACGACAGCATGGGAAGAATGTTAGACTAAGAACCAGCAGACCTGGGTTCACTTTTAGTTTCTTCTTCTGTGACTGAAGAGAGTTGTGCAAGACATCCTTCACAAGCAACTCTAAAAAGTTACAACGCTGGCATAATTGGGAAAGGCCCAGATTTTGTCTAAGAACCTGCCTCCCTATTTGTAAAAGATCTCAGATGACCTGCAGCTCACAAGTAGAGTGCTGGATGTCATCGTTAATATGCCCTTATCCACACTGTTATTATTTTTGGATTAGAAACTCTGGGAAATTCTGCTGACAACATTCCTTAGACTTTCTCACATGGAACTAATCCAAAATTATTTCAGCATTCTGAAGAAAATGAAATTATCTCTTATGCAGGGAGACTAAAATCTCAAAGCAAACACTTCCAAGTCTGATTGCATATTGGTATGTTTATTAATCACTTCATTGAACCCTGTCTCTCTAATCTAAGCCTAGAAGAAATGACTTCAATGTATACACAGTATCCAAAATAGTATTTTTTTATATTCGTGATGTGTTCTCCATTATTAGATTGTGACAGCTTAGCACATAGTATTGCTAAGTGGATAATAATAATGTCATATAAAACCTTCATTTTTGTATGAACAGTTTTTGAGTAATGTCTAAACTTAGCACTACTAGTGCAATGTCTGATGCTAAATGTTTTGTAATTGTAAGTCATACTAGTAAGTTGTAGTTTACGATGTACTAATACAGTATGGATACTTTAATTTTCATATTACCTAGCACTTTTAATTCGAATTTTTATTAAAATGTGAACAAAGTTTTGGGTTTGAGACAAACAATTGTATTTATTGTTATTAGTCAGTTCTTAGGTTAAAAAATATATAGAGTGATATTGGAGAAGATCCTTATATTTACACAATGAATAGACTCAGAGTCTATTCCTAGCACAAATCATGTGACCCCATAGGAAGACAAAGTAAGATTTTACAAGATCTAAATGCTCACTAAAGCTTCTTTCTTTTTTTTTTTTTGAGTTGGAGTCTCACTCTGTCGCCCAGACTGGAGTGCAGTGGCCACCGCAGTCTCGACCTGCTGGGCTCCAGCGATCCTTCCGCCTCAGCCTTCCAAGTAGCTGGAATTACAGGCGCACGCTACCACGCCCGGCTAATTTTTTGATTTATTGTCTCGAACCCGCGGGCTCAGGCAATCCACTCACCTCAGCCTCCCAAAGGCGCGGGATTACAGGCTGAGCCACCGAGCCCAGCTAAAGCTTCTTTCTTATATGTATTAGCAGGAAGAGCTTGGCATCAAAATTATCTAAAAAGTTTCATTTCATTTTATTTTTTTGAGACAGGGTCTTACTCTGTCACCCAGGCTGAAGTACAGTGGTGTAATCACAGCTCACCGAAAGCCTCAAATTTCTGGGCTCAAGCTATCCACCCACCTCAGCCTCCACAGTAGCTGGGACTACAGGAGTGTGTCACCACATCTGGCTAAGTTTTCCATTTTTGTGGAAATGGGGTCTCTCTATATTACCCAGGCTGGTCTCAAACTCCTGACTCAAGTGATCCTCCTGTCTCGGCCTTCCATAATGTTGAGCAACTGCACCCAGTAAACATTTTAATTTTAAAAAATAATTAATCACACACCAAAATGCCCCATATTTTACCTTAACCCTCTAAATGTTTCCAAGCAATCTCAAATTCAAAGTTCTTGTGCTGTCTGCAAAAACCAGGCCTCTGGCATCAAAATGAGTATACTTTTTTTTCATAGGAGGTAGAAATTCATTGCTATTCTGGAGTAAAGCAAAAATAAAAGAAATAAAGATGAGGAAATGTGGATCACTTGGACTAGGACAGCACTCCTACCCAACTAGATGCACACATTTGCTAACATAGATATCATCTAGAAAGAAGACGTATTTCTTCATGCATTTTTCTAATAGTGTCTTCAAAGTCATGAGCCAGAGTTTCGTTAAACAAAGGAAAACCAGTGCTTTCCTTTACCAAAGCACAAAAGCATATCTATAGATACTTAATGGTCCATCGCAGATGAACGTGAGAAAGAAAGATTCATGGTGAGAATGTCATTCACTAAGGGTAAAATAAAACAGTGATTACTGTTAAAATATAAAGCCTCTGACAGGTCATTATCCCCTAGAGTAGGTTTGACCCTCATTCTTTGAAACATCTCGATCATCTTTACTCCTAAAAATGTTGTAATTTAAATAGGAGTGCACACGTTTCTGAAAACCAAGAACACTTAAAAATTGACCACAGGCAAATCCTGTGTCTCTCTGAGCTTATGATGCCCAGTTTGCCCTTAGAGTGGGGTCCTGTTCCACGCAGAGAAGAGCAGACAATGAAATAGTCACATCTTTCACGTATGAATTAAGCTGTTTTGGAGCAGGCCTGCAGGATTTGGTATCTAACAGCAGTTAAATATGAAACGTCTGCTTGGGTGCTACTGACATTTCATTCCCCATTACCTCCTCCTAGGCCCGCCACAGACTCTCTTCCCTTCATGTCCTCTATGCCTTGGTAGCTGATCTCAGTGCTTTGTCACCATCTAAGGAATGAGAAGAACCAAAGAAGTTAGTTTTAAGTTTTCAGCCTTTCTAGGAAACCTCCAAGCACGTTGAGTTTTATGCCGGTTATTTCCTCATTCCATTTGTCTCCATGTCTCTAGCTTCTTAGCCCCTTCACATAGGAACCCCATGGTATGTCTTTTTAAACAGCATCGAACATCACTGACACATAAAGCACATCACATCTAAGAAATTGAGCTGGAATATGTGTTTCCAGTCACAGTGTTTACCGTTCATCAAATATTCTTGTAAATAGAGGCATCATACCTCTATACTTTTGCAGCTACTGTGAGCCCTTTGTCATTCATTTCATATAAACAGCAACAACAACATAACCAGCCTGTTCTCAGAATTTAACTTCTCAGACTTTGGGGGCGGGTGGGGCATGGTGAGGGAGGTGGGGAGTGTTCTGAAAAGAAACACAGCATTATTTCCGTTACCCAAAGGGGCTGTTACTCAGGCCTCCCTCCAAAAAGTGTGTCTGAATGCCTTCCCGCTTCACCCAGGGGCCTAAACCACCAATCCAAGCCAGCATGAGCAGGGAAGGAATACCCTCGCAATCACAGAGAAACAACCAGGTGAAGGAGATTTCATTCAGAGCAGGAAATGGGTTCACAAGTCTGCTCTGAACAACCAGTACCTGGAAGGGAATCCTCACAACTGCCAGAGGTGGCCCTGAGGTGAACAGGCTCTCTGGAAGGTGGCCAGAAGGAGCTGTGCTTACTGACCAGTCAGAACTGATAGCTAGTCTTCCAGGAGTTGTCTCCCAAGACAAGATAATCCCAGAGCAAAGAAAGTTATAAAACTTCAGAGCAAATGATCCTACAACTAGCTTGATTTTTCATTATTCATCACCAACTTGAAACAAAATCCTAATCTTGGGTAAAAATAGACATACACACACGTCTTGTGGGGTGGGGGTGGAATTGAGTTTTTCTTAAATAACAAAACAGTAATGGACAGTTGGCAGGCCAACTGTGTAGCTTATTGATGTCTTAGAAATATTATTCATCCAATCTATGACCGGCAAAGAAAATAATGTACATCTAAGTGAAGACACAGTTGCACCACGTCCCAAGGCTCTTTATATATTTAGAAACAGCTAAAAATACTGCTTGGGTGGAAATTGTTGCTTAAGACTCTTTTACAGTAATGTTGACACGTTAAGCTACTAGGAGAGTAGAGAAATTTTCCTATCTGGCAAGAAAAGCGTTGCATGGTCTGTAAGAATAAATGAGTCTTAAAATTCGGTCTCCATTTGCCTCTTCACACTGAACTGAAACACTGGATTCACATGTTCAACGTCATGTGAAAAATGTTTTCTGCAAAGTTTCACTGAAAATCTCATTTTAAGTGTTATTATCATTGTTACTTAAGAGACAGGGTCTCACTAGGTTGCCTGGGCTGCACTGCTATTCACACGCCCTACAGCCCTGAATTCCTGAGCACAACTGATCCTTTTGCCTGACTCCTGAGTAACAGGATATCTGAGACGACAGGCACATGTTCTCATCCTGCTACTTTCTCTTTTCTTTTCTTTCTTTTTCTTTTGAATTGAGGTCTCGCTCTGTCACCAATCACAGCAATCCTTCTGCCTCAGCCTCCCAAGTAGCTGGGACTATAGGTATGTGCCATCATGCCCAGCTAATTTTTTTATTTTTTTGTGGAGACAAGGTCTCACTATGCTGCCCAGGCCGGTCTCAAACTCCTGGGCTCAGGTTATACTCCCGTCTCGACCTCCCAAAGTGCTGGGATGGCAGGCGTGAGTCACTGTGACCAGCCTCCATCCTGCTACTTTTTAAATTAGTAACCTCTTAATACTAAAAAGACAACAGAGTATCCTTTACCAGCTGCTAAGAAGTAAAGTTAGTGTGACATTTCACATTAAAATGTGAAGAATGTATTTCTATCAGATTAGTAATTTTTCTTAAAAGCTGTAATGTATCTAGCTAAACAAAGTTAATGATTTGCATAGGTCCAAGGAACTATAGGAATTAAAAAGGTGACAGAATTGGTTCAAATTTTTTTAATGTTTTAAAATAATATTTTCATAGCAACTGAACCTTTGTAGTTATCTTTAGTAACCAAAACTACCCAATTTTTCAAAGTTCCACATAAGTATTACTTTTTAAAAGGCTGTGTTCAGGTTAAGCCTCAGCACAAGTTTGTTTCTATTTACGCTGTATTCCTAGGTACTCTTGGCAATGCGAACACTGTAATGCTCTTATTCTATGTACTCCAAATCTTTAAGGGCTGCCCTTCTAGACAAAGACACGTAGATGCTATCCTATCCCCAGTTCTTACCCTTCTTCCTGAACCTTGGCGATACTGTGTCTATTGTAAGCATTCTCTCCATAGAATTTCACAAGTGGGTAATGAATTTCTTGTTATTGTTGCATGACCTGTAGTGCTTCACAGAAAGTACAAAACCAACTGCTATCCTCAAATTTTAGTCTCCAACATCATTTATAAAGACCATCGCTATTTTATGGCCTGATGGTCTTGCTCAAGATAAGTCTGCGATGTCCAAGTACTCTAAATAAGTGATTTTGTATGTAGACATTACATATTAAACATGCATCTCTTCACTCCCTTATTCACAGGGATAAACATTTTGTATTTACTATTTGCAAGGCACATACAGAGATGAATAAAATACAAACTGTGCCCTTGAAGATATTGTAGACTCAACATAAAGACAGACACATAAACAAATAGGGGTTTTTTTGAGTTGGAGTCTCACTCTGTTGCCCAGGCCACTCTGTCACTCACGGCCACTGCAGCCTCAACCTGCTGGGCTCAAGTGATCTTTCCACTTCAGCCTTCCAAGTAGCTGGAACTGCAGGCATGTGCCACAATGTCCGGCTAACAGTTAATTTTAACATATGAATTGGAGTTGTGAACTTATAAAGTATGCCTTCTATCTGCACTGATGTAGCCACTTCTTTGTTTTGTAATTTCATAGGTGTATGTTGTCATACAGCCTGCTCAGATGTCTAGCTGATAGTATTGTGTCACAAAAAGAGTCAATTTGTTCACATATTACTTCAACAGATACTTTGGAAGGCATCTTATGATAAGTCCCTTGGTTTAGGGTATTTCAAGCAATGTATTGGTTTCAGTCACTGTAAACTTCTAATAGCAAATATACAACACTCTCAGAGAACCAACCAACTGCAGCCCAACTGTACCTTCTTCATTTCTTCCAGAAGTCCGACAGCCAAGAAAACCAGAGACCATATTTGATTTCTCAATGTGGTTCTGTCACATCACATGTTCAGTCATTCATCTTGCCATAGTCGCAAACAAACAGCCATATGAGGGATCAGAGCTCTTCTTTCCAGGGATGGAAACTAGCAACACAAGGGGGAAACAGCGCTTCAAAATGCCATGATTTCTCAGAGACTTTTATTACTAATTTGTAAAGTAGGGTCATAACACATCAACATGACATGCTATATTCTGAGGGATTCTTGAGATCATTTATAAGGCAGAGAGCATGTAGGCTAGCAGTCATTCATCAATTCAGCAGGTGTGTATTGAGTGCCATCTGTGTTCCCAGCACTGTTGTGGGTGCTGAGGCTGCAGAAAGGGAAGGAGAGAAGCTTGGTCCTGGCTGGACAGTGGCCTTCCACCATTACACACAACACGGAAAAGGAGCCTGATGTTGGAGGACAGTTAAATATCTCTACCACTCTCGGGCAGTGACCACAAGTTAAAAGAAAGTATTAGGAATGTGCTAAACGTGAAAGAAAAATTTAGATAATCACAGTTTAGTGATACTAATAATTTATGAGAAGAGTATTTAATGTATATCTAGATATGATACTCTTTTAAATTTGATCTTTTATATTGCTGTTTAAAGTAATTCATATTGCACCATTAATGTCATTAACTAAATTAATTGTAGAAAACATATTATCCAGTCACCTACGACCTGCTAACGTGTGACACCTCAATACATTTCTAACACCCCCAGAGTACTTTGGACACTGGGACGAATAAGAAAATGAAAGCTTGATAAAATAAAAGAAGCCAACCTCTGTCCCACAGTCAATGATATTTTGGCTTTTTGCTTTAATGTTCCTCTTAAACAAAGAAAGAAGAGCACTAAGGAATAGAGTTGTTTTAGCCATTGTAAAGAAACTTAAAATTGTCAGTCTCAACCTTCACTGAACTTGAAAAATGTGCTATTTTTAGTCACATTTCCACGACGGTCTAACTGGTTTAGCCAGTTTTTCCTCTACACAGGATCCAGGTAGGCCTAAATGAAAAAATGCTTTGTTGGTGACATATTATAAGAGTACTTGAATACCCCTCCAAATGTTCATCATGAAGTATGAATGAGGCCTGAGAAGACAAAACAAGTCAGTTGCTATTAAAAGTACATTTAAAGTGACTGAGAAACTTGGTCAGTAGTGTACCCAGAAAAATAGGGTAAAATGTGAAATACAATAGGAGATGAACCGAGTATTTTAAGGAAATGCAAGAAAAAACAGTCCAACTAAAGCAAAAATATATGAAAATGTAGTGAAACTGACCATGTGTTAGTAATTGTTAGCTGAAAATAGGTACACAGCAGTGAATCACTCCATCCCTTCCTTGACTTTTGTTTATGTTTAAAATGTTCCATAACTTTTAAAAATGGAGAAAAATAAAGCAGAAAAATCCAATTTGTGTTTCTTGAAGATCTTCTTTAAACAACTAAATAAAAATACAGAAAAGTGGTTAGAATGTCGACAAAAACAAGACTCATTGTGGTATAAGTTTCCTGGGGAAAATTAATACAGTATAGAATATTGAATTAATCTCAGGGGAAAAAAGATCACCAATTAATCATGAGAAGGTTGTGAAGTTTTAAAGAATAAACAAGTCCTAATATTTAGTAGTTTTCTTTAGTAAAATCACAGTATTAATGGGGTAGAGGAAACCCTAGTAAACATTGTCCACTATTTAGTCTAAAATAAATAAATACACCACTTCAGGAAATTTTGTTTAAAGATTAAACCTACTGGTATATAAACTTTGTGTTATGGGCTGGCTGGCTATTCAGTGAAGGACCCCAAGCTGAATAATGGGTGTGGCTTACTAAAGAAAAGCAGAATAAAGACTTTGTGCCTTTAGAAAAACAGAATAGAATCGCAATCTACATATTTGTTCTTAGAAGTTTCCTTTTGTATGATAAAAGTCCAAATGCCTTCCCTGGTCTGAAAGCTTCCTTTCTACTTTGTTCTTCAGCACTCTTGTGCCCTGTCTTTAACCTAACATCTACTTCTAGCCACAATTTGCTCTTTTTATTCATTTTTATTTTAGGTTCAGGGGTACAAGTGTATATTTGTTATGTGGACATATTGTGTAGTGGTGAAGATTGTCTCTCCCATTCCCCAGATAGTGAACATTGTACCAAACAGGTAATTTCTGAACACTAAAAACCCTCCTCACCTGGAATTGGAGAAAATATTTGCAAATTATTCCTCAGACAAAGGCCTAATATCCAGAATCTAAAGGAAACTCAAGAGAGGAGCAGGAAGATGGCGGCCAAGCCAGTCAGATTACATGCGTCCCAGTGTGAGTAAGTGAATGTATGGAAAATCTTGTGAGTGGGCATGTGAGTGGCTGACTGAGTGAGGGCTTGGGAGCAAGCAGTCAGGGCTCTCCTGGTGAAGCAGTTTGTGCCACACCTGTTCGACTTGGACTCTAGTGGTTCCCAGGAGACAGAAGCCGAGCGCCATTTTTATTTTAAATCACAAAACCCTTCCCACAAAGAAGATGCTGGGAGAGGCAGACTAACTAGGGGCTGGTGAGCAATGTGTTCTCCAGAGCTCTCCTGGTGAAATAGCTGGTGCTGCGGCTGCTCTGCTTGGTCCCCAGCACTTCCTGGGTCACAGAAGCCAAGTACCATTTTTTTTAACTGACAAAATTCTTCCTGGGAAGAAGCAGTGGGGACAGATTACTGGCTCAAGGCTATGCTTCACCCCTGCAGTGGGAGAGACTGCTGGCTCCAGATTCTGCCTCACCACTGTAGCACCTGGACAGACACTGGCAGCAAGGGTTGTGGAGGGAGCCCAGAGGCAGAGCCCCACTGCAGAAGATGAAAGAGGCACCCTGCCACCATCTTGAAAACAGAGCAGGAAAGTGCTCTGACTTGCTCATCACGGAGCAATAGACCTGATCTCAGTGACTGGCAGATCAACTAGTCAGGGATTGATTGTGACTCACCCAGAGGAAATATTCTGAAAGCACAAACTTCAAAGGAACCAGACAAGTGCTGAGTCTCAGGCACCCCACCCCCATCCTGATGCAGCCTCTGGACAAAGGGTGTGGCCAGAAAAGGAGGAGGAAGAACTCCAAAGAGATCAATGTCCTGTTTCAAAATAAAACAACTCCAGAGCCCAGATCAGGGAAGAATAGAGGGATGAACAAATATCAGAAGTGAAAGCCTCTCCCACTGGCACTGAATAACAGAACTAAAGAGAAAAGAAAGAGATCTGTCACAAACAAGGAAAAACCAATGGAAGACCACAGATAATTTCAAGTATAACAAAGAGAAAACTCTTAAAAAATCAGACCTCAGAGCCCAGACAATGAAAGTCATCAACCACTTGCCACAGAATACAACAGGGATTAGGGAATGAATAGAAAGAGTGAATAAGACTCAAGAAAGACAAAATGCAAAACTGAAAGAACTTGTAACAGAGATTTTGGCCATAAAAACTTTCAACCACTAAATAAAAAACAAGATGACAAGCATGGAAAGCAGAATTAATCAAGCAGAAGAAAGAATCTAAGAACTTGAAGATCAGAACATGGAATTAATCCAATTTGTAAAAAACGTAGAAAGAAAACTAAGAAAGAAAGAACAAAGCCTACAAGAGATGTGCAATTACATCAAGGGGCTGAACCTATGCCTGATTGGTATCCCAGAAGAAGAAAGGGAAATTGGGAACACTTCAGAGCAAGTATTCCAGGAGATTATCCATCTCACAGAAGTGACCAGCCAAACATAAGCGATACAAAGAACCCCCACAAGACTCCAAATAAGAAGACCAACCTCTAGACACATAGTAATTCACCTACATAAAATAGGCACAAAAGAAAAATCCTAAAGGCAGCAAGAGAGAAAGGACAGACTGCTTACTGGGGAAAACCAATCAGAATACCAGCAGACCTATTGCCAGAAGTACTATAAGCAAGAAGGGACTGGAGTTCGATATCAAAGTCCTCAAAGATAAACAATTTCAACCAAGAATTTCCTATCCAGCCAAGCTCAGCTTCATCAGTGACAGAGAATAAAAATCCTTCCAAGACATCCAATCCCTAAGAGATTATACAGCTTCCAGACTAGCTCTATAGGAAATTCTTTAAAAGGTATTAAAGCACAAAAGAAAGAAAAAAAAAAGCATGACCACACCCTTCCCAAAAGAACAGGAGAATACAGAATCAACAGAGAATACATCGCAACAGCAAACTTGAAAAAACATGCACATATCAACCACAAAGCTAAAAGAAACAAGGAAAAAATTTTATAAGAACCTCATGACATGGATAAACAATCACATTTCAAAAATCAGCCTGAATGTGAATGGACTAAATGCACCACTGAAAAGATACAGAATAGCAAAATGGGTAAGTAACCATGACCCAATTATTTGCTGCATCCAGGAAACTCATCTCACCACAAGGGATGCACACAGACTCTAAGTCAGAGGATGGAAAACAAGTTTCCAGACAAATGGATCACAAAAGAGAGCAGGAGTCAAGATCTTCTTAATATCAGACAAAACAACCTTTAAGCTACCAAAAGTTAAAAAAGATACAAAAGGACACTACATAATGATAAAAGGTTCAATCCATCAACAAGAAATATCCATCCTAAGCACCTAACACAGGAGCACCAGCTTTTATAAAGCAACTACTAAGAAAAATAAAAAAGATATTGACTCTCACACTATTATAGCTGGGGACTTGAATACCTCACTAACAGCCCTAGATAGATCATTGAGGCACAAAATCGACAAGGAGATCCAAAACCTCAACTTGATGCTTAACCAAATGGACTTAACAGAATATTCCACTCAACAACCACAGAATATACTCACCACCCCATGGAATGTAATCCAAGATTGATCACATCCCCAGCCATCAATCAAGCATAAATAAATTCCATAAGGTTTAAATATTGCCAGGCAGCTTCTCAGACCATAGTGGAATAAAAAAAAAAAATCAACACCAACAAAACTTCCCCAAAGCCCACAAAGAAATGGACACTAAACATCAGGATGCTGAATAACTACTGGGTCAACACCAAAATCAAACCAGAAATTAAAAGATTCCTGGAAGCAAACGAAAATGAAGAAACATCTTACCAAATTCTCTGGGATGCCAGAAGGCAATTCTGAGAGGGGAATTTATATCTGTACAAAAACACATCAAGAAAATGGAAAGAACACAAGTTAATAGCCTAACAAATCACCTAAGGAAACTGGGAAGACAAAACTACCAAAACCCTAACATTAGCAGAAGAATCCAGATCACCAAAGTAAGAGCCCAAATATGGGACATAGAAGACAAAAATATCATAGAAAATGTCAACAGAGTTCCGGTAAGATGGCAACGGCATAGGTGGGACTGTGAGATTCTCCGAAAGTGAGTTCCCAAAAAGACTCTTACTTTCCATCCCCCACTGCCCTGCCCACCACCAGCCGCACCGGTCCAGGGCCTGGAGACCCTCAGTCCCATGCAAGGCCAGCTATTGCAGCCCCTTGGCTGCTGTTGCTCCACCATAGGTGGCCCCTGTCCCAGCCATGTGGAGATCCAAGCTCCCTCCCTGGCTACATCTCACGTGGCCCCAAACCACCAGCTGCCGCCTATGGAGGCCCTTGGACACCACCTTGTGAAGATCTGGGTTCCCTTGCTGGTTACACTGATCTGGCTGGCACTCAACCGCTGCCAGCTCCCTCCCTGACTGGGTGCCCAGCTCAGTGGCCCAGTGCTTGCCCCTCAGAGTTCCAGCTGCCCTTCCTGAGTTCTGAGCCCCCACCCAGCCCTATTTCAAGCCACCGTCACCCAGGGAGGCTCTAGGCACCCACCCCTCAGAGACACCAGCTCCATTCCTGGCTGAAAAGCCCTGTGTGGGGCCCAAAACCGCTGTCACCGCTCATCACCTGCCCTTTGGAGCTCCAGTCCCCGCTCTAGCTGAGACCCGTGGTGGTGTAAGGGAACAGTATATGTTAAGGAGGTACTGACCAGCCACTCTCAGCTCTCAGCTCCAGAAGAGGGAATTCCCAGCTCCCTCCTTCACCCCAGGTCGCTGGCGGCACACCAGATCCAGCACCCAGCTGTGTCGCTGATCCCCGGTGCCTGACGCTGGAGACACACCACCACAGCTCATCATAGTGGACTGCCCACAGACCAGGACGAGTGGGGAGAAAGGAGAGGTGGAGAGAAAGGATTCGTGAAAGAGGAGCCACCCACCTCAGCCATTTTCCAAGCAGAGATTTGCATTGCCCCACCCATCTATGAGCACTCTCCGCCTTGGTTTCTAAGGTCCTGTCACTAAAAAGGAGATAAAAAGCCCTCCCCTACACTGAATCAGATATAGGCAACTCAGTCCTATTGCAGACCCTCAGGCAGAAAGCCAAGCAAACCAACCCAAGCTTGGAGTAAATCTATCTGCCTGCAATGAAAGCAAAGGGAGAGGCTAGAGATCAGAGCTGAAGAGACTTTAGACACTCAGGAAAGATTCCAGAGCTAGTCTGGTTTCTTATTTTGATTTTTGATTTTATTGTTTGGAATGTTTGTTTTGCTCACTTTTGTTTGTTTTTTGATTTAGACTACCCATATGTGTTGGGGAAAAACGCATCCAAAGGCATGATTTTATTGGACTGTCTTTGTGTGATTACTGGTATGCTGTAGGGAATTTTGTTTACGTGTCTGTTTTTCACTTCTCTCTGGCCTTGTGTCTCTTTTTCATTCATTAGTTGGTATGTATGTCTGATTTCCTTCTCACTCTTCTCTCTCTCTAACTTCCTCTTGATCCCCCGTTCTTCCATTATTTTCCTTTTTTGTACCTCCTTTTTTTCAGTGAGCAAACCTAAATCCCGCTTCACAGACAGATTGCACGGCA
Source organism: Tarsius wallacei (assembly GCA_963574415.1). Taxonomy (NCBI): domain Eukaryota; kingdom Metazoa; phylum Chordata; class Mammalia; order Primates; family Tarsiidae; genus Tarsius; species Tarsius wallacei. Next base: position 14,681 of record CAUYQG010011854.1, read on the forward strand.
GTGAGAAATGGGTTCCAATGTGCCCATACACCTGTTGGTGGATACTGGGATCTGCAGATAGATTCTGAATCACAGCTTCCCCCTCAATTAAACCTAAAAACTGCAAAAAGTACAGCCCTCAAATGACAGTCCAGCCTCAAAAATAAACAAAGCCTGAGGACCCTCATAAGGAAGAACAGGAGATTGAACAAAAGAAGTAAACGCAACCCCACCTTCCCTGAAACACAGAATTAAAGAAGGGGAGGAAAATGGGGGGGAGAGAAAAATCTACACAGATGAAGAAAAACCAAAAGAAGAATATGGGTCCCTCCAGGCCCCTGGGAGGGCAGAAATTGAGAAAACTGACTTTGGAATGCAAACAATGAAGAGCCCCCAGAATGACTGGTCTCAATCTACAAACCTAGATATTAAGACATGAATGGAGAGAGTAAAAAGAATTGAGGAGAGACAAGAAGAAACTTGGAAGGAGTTGACAACTGAGATAATAGTAGTAAAGAGTACTGTGAATGAAATAAATAAATTGATAAGCATGGAGAGCAGAATTAGCCAAGCAGAAGAAAGAATCTCAGAGCATGAGGACCAAGATATAGAAATAACCCAAACTATCAAAAACATAGAAAAGAAGCTTAAAAAGATAGAACAAAACCTTCAAGAGATGAGCAATTACTTCAAGAGACTGAACCTAACAGTAATTGGACTTCCTGAAAAAGAAAGACAGAGGCCACCCTGGAACAAACATTCCATGAGATTTTTGAGGAAAACTTTCCTCATCTCATTAGTGATACGAAAATTCAAACACAAGAGTTTCAGAGAACCCCTGCAAGACAACAAGTGAAAAGACTAACTCCCAGACACATAATAATTCACCTAAACAAAGTAGGTATAAAAGAAAAAATCCTAAAGGCAGCAAGAGAAAAAGGCCAGATCACACACCATGGAAGACCAATTAGAATAGCAACAGATTTCTCTACAGAAGACCTGCAGACTAGGAGAGCATGGAGCCCTATCTTCAAAGTTCTAAAAGATAAACAATTTCAACTGAGAATAACCTACCCAGCCAAGCTAAGCTTCCTCAGTGAGGGAGAATTAAAATCTTTTCCAGATATCAATCCCTAAGAACTTTCACTGCCACCAGACCACCACTACAAGAAACACTTAAGAAAGAACTAAACACAGAAGAAAAGGAAAAAAGAAAAACAACGTTCTTCAAAAGAGGACAGGAAAAGGAGTAAAAGACACACAAACCAACCCCCAAAACAAAAGAAAGACAACAAACAAAGAGGAACAACAACAACAACTCAATAAGAACCTTATGATAGGGATCAACTCTCACATTCCAATAATTAGCCTGAATGTGAATGGACTAAATGCATCACTGAAAATACATAGAATGGCAAAATGGATCAAATATCACCAGGAAACAATATACTGCCTTCAAGAGATCCATCTCACTAGAAAGGACACTCACAAACTCAAAGTAAGAAAATGGGAAACAAACTTCCAGGCGAACAGAACACAAATGAAAGGAGGAGTCACAATCCTAATTTCAGACAAAATACCATATAAGCTATGAAAAATTTAAAAAGATACAGAAGGCCACTACATAATGATAAAAAGTTCACTCCATCAACAAGAAATATCTATCCTAAGCATATATGTACTCAACACAGGAGTGCCAACTTTCATAAAACAGCTTCTAGGAAAACTCAAAAAAGATATTGACTCTAACACTATCATAGCTGGGGCCTTTAATACCCCACTCACAACCCTAGACAGATCATCAGGACAAAAAATCAGCAATGAGATCCAGAACATCAATGTGACTCTTGACCAAATGGATTTAATTGATACCTACAGGACATTCCACACAATGACCACAGAATATACATTCTACTCATCATCACATAGAACGTACTCTAAGATCGACCACATACTTGGCCATAAATCAAGCATAAACAAATTTCAAAAGATCGAAATTAGGTCATGCACCTTCTCAGACCACAGTGGAATAAAAATAAACATCAACACCAACAAGGTTCCCCCCAAACCCTCAAAGACATGGACACTAAATAGCATGATGCTAAACAACTCCTGGGTCAATGATGAAATCAAAACAGAGATTAAAAGATACCTGGAAACAATTGAAAATGAAGAAATGTCTTACCAAAATCTCTGGGACGCCATGAAAGCTGTAGTAAGAGGGGAATTCATATCTCTACAAATGCACATGAAGAAAATGGAACGATCACAAATTAACAGCCTAACAAGTCACGTTAGGAAGCTGCAAAAGCAAGACCACCAAAACCCTAACTGCAGCAGAAGAATCCAGATCACCAAAATAAAATCCCAAATGTGAGACATAGAAGACAAAAAGATAATACAAAAAATCAATGAAACAAAAAGCTTGTTCTTTGGAAGGATAAACAAGATCGGTGGTCCCCTAGCTAGACTGACCAAGAAAAAAAGAGAAAAAGTCCAAATAAATACAATCAGAAACACAAAAGATGAAGTCACATCTGACCCTGAAGAAATACAAAAGATCATTAGAGACTACTATGTACACTTGTATGGGAACAAACTGGAAAACCTTAAGGAAATGGAAGACTTTCTGACATCACCCAACCTGCCTAGGTTGAAACAAGAAGAAATCAAGACCCTAAGTAGACCAATAACAGTCAAGGAAATTGAATATGTAATAAGAAAACTACCTACAAAAAAAAGCCCTGGACCAGACAGCTTTCCAGCAGAATTCTATAAAACATTTAAGGAGGAGCTGATACCAATCCTACTGAAAGTATCCCAGGCGATTGAGAAAGACGGAACTCTCCCCAAATCATTTTATAAAGCTAACATCACATTGATACCCAAAGCCAGGTAAAGACCCAACAAAGAAAGCGAACTACAGGCCAATATCTTTGATGAACATAGATGCCAAAATTCTCAACAAGATCCTAGCAAACAGATTCAACAACCCATCTAAAAATTGTCCATCATGACCAAGTAGGCTTCATCCCTGGGACACAAGGCTGGTTCAACATATGCAAGACAATAAATGTAATTAAATACATCAACAGACATCAGAACAAAACCCACATGATTATATCAATAGATGCAGAAAAACTTTTTGATGAAATCCTGCACCCCTTCTTGATAACAACCCTCGAACATCTAGGCATACATGGAACATACCTCAAGATAGTAAAAGCCATCTACGAGAAACCCACAGCTAGCA
>CAUYQG010011860.1:0-19569 GCA_963574415.1 Tarsius wallacei
ATAAAAAAAAAAAACTAGCCAGGCGTGGTAGCGCGCACCTGTAGTTTCAGCTACTTGGAAGGCTGAGGCGGAAGGATCACTGGAGCCCAGCAGGTCGAGGCTGCAGTGGCCAGGAGCGGCCACTGCACTCCAGTCTGGGTGACAGAGTAAGACTCCAACTAAAAAAAAAAAAAAAATTAGCCAAGCGTGGTGGCGTGTCCCTATGGTTCCAACTATTTGGAAGGCTGAAGCGGAAGAACTGCCTGAGCCCAGCAGGTGGAGGCTATGGTGGCCATGATCGTACCACTGCACTCCAACCTAGAGTGAGACTCCAACTCAAAAAAAAAAAAAACATAGTAATAATAAGAATGAAATTTTAGGTAATTAATTTCAACCTTTTTTCCTAATACACGTGCTTAAGGATATAGATGTTCTTCTAAACACCACTTAAGCTATATCTCATGAGTTTTGATGTTCTATATTATCATTCAGCTCAAAATATTTTCTGATTTCTATTGCAATTTTTGTTTTGGCCCATGGCCTGTTTACACGTACTGCTTAATTTCTAAACATTAAAAGCTTTTCGGCCGGGCTTGGAATCCCAGCACTTTGGGAGGCCAAGACAAGTGGATTGCCTGAGCCCATGGGTTCGAGACCAGCGTGGGCAACTTGACAAGACCTCGTTTCTACAATAAATGAAAAATTAGCTGGGCGCAGTAGTGTGCGCCAATAGTTCCAGCTACTTGGAAGGCTGAGGCGGAAGGATCGCTGGAGCCCAGCAGGTTAAGACTACGGTGGTGGGGAACATGCCACTGCCCTCTAGCCTGGGTGAAAGACTGAGACTCCAACTCAAATAAATAAATAAATAACAACATACAGAATAACAAACAACATAATAAGAAAGATAGCTCGAAAAATCTTTTTTTTTTTTTGAGCTGGAGTCCCACTCTTTCACTATACAGGCTGGAGGGCAGTGGCACGCTCCCGCTCTCAAACTATATTGACTTATCAAAGGCATTACAAGTGTCAAACATCCGGCTGGAGGGCAGTGGCATGCTCCCGGCCACCGCAGCCTCTACCAGCCGGGCTCAGGCAGTCCTTCTTCCTCAGCCTTCTGAGTAACTGGAACTACAGGTGTGCACCACCATGGCCAGCTAATGTTTTGATTTATTGTAGAGATGAGGTCTCGCCAAGCTACCCAGCCTTGTCTTGAACCTGTGGGTGCAGGCAACCCTCTCATCTTGGCCTCCAAAAGCGCTGGGATTATAGGCGTGAGCCACCACGCCTGGCCTGTATGTTGCTATCTAAAAGTTAATAACTGGGACTTTGATTTTCTTGTCTGCTTGGATCATGGAGTCTGCCCTAGCTGTGCTTTGGGGAGATGAGAAAGAGGACTCAGTGGTCTGAGCAGCTGTGGCCCTTCAATAGCAGAGAATGGTCATCAGAATTGATCCCTTGAAACTAAGTAACAGCCCCTGAGTTTCTGAACATATCATGACACAGGACCCAAAAAAGGAAAGACATTCAATAAGCAGGAAAGATGCTTGGAGTCATATTACTACTAAAAATATGTGACCTTAAATTATTCTCCAAGCTGGTGGAACAGGATATAACATTTTTCATTTGATATCATATTTATCATTTGATATTGCATTTGATATTTAGGAGACATGTATATAATTTGATCTCCCTGATGTGACAATAATACCTGTAGCTAATATTTACTCAACACTTACTATGTGTTTGGCACTATTCTAAGCATTTTCTTTCTATTATGTCAATTCGTCCTCATATTTTCGTGTTTTGTTTTGAATCGGAGTCTCACTTTGTCTCTCAGGATGGAGTGCAGTGGCACACTCATGGCCACCACAGCCTCAACCTGCTGGGCTCAGGCGATCCTTCCATCTCAGCCTCCCAAGCAGCTGGAACTACAGGCACACACCACCATGCCTGGCTAATTTTTGGATTTATTGTAGAGACGAGGTCTCACCAAGTTGCCCAGGCTGATCTCGAACCCCTGGGCTCAATCCTCTTGCCTCCACCTCCCAAAATGCTGGGATTGCAGGGGTGAGCCACCACGCCCGGCCCCATATTTGTTATTAACCCTATTTTCAGATGAAGAAACTAAAGCACTGTGATGTTAAGTAACTTGTTCAAGGTCATTCAGTTGCTGGTGAAGTCTGGTTTCAAACTCAGGATGTCTGACACTAGAGTCAATGCTCTTACCTTATAGTAATGACATTTTAAGTACTCAGAATATATTAACTCATTTAATTCTTGCAATAAACCCATGAAATCAATGTATATTTACTACCATCTCATTTTATAGATGAGCATACAGATATGGAGATTCAGTAACAGCTAGTAAGAGGCCAGAGCTGAGATTCAGATACGGGCAGTCTGGATGAAGTCTCTGTCTTCACCATTACATAATACTGCCTCTCAAACTATATTGACTTATCAAAGGCATTGCAAGTGTCAAACATCAGTTTGACACTATCAGTCAGAAATTAACATTCACCTAGGTTTGATAGTTGCAGAAATAATGAGACATTTATTTCTGAATGGATATTTTGCTGGTAAATAAAATCTTCATAAAGTTTTTTTGAATTTTTAGCACTTAAAAACAATTTAGGCTGGGCATGGTGGCAAATGACTATAATCCCAGCTCTTTGGGAGGCTGAAGTGGGAGGATTGCTTGAGCTCAGGAATTCGAGACCAACCTGAGTAACATAACAAAAGCTTGTCTCTACAAAAATAAATAAATAAATAATCCAGACATGGTGGCATGCGCCTGTATTCCCAGCTACTCGGGTGGCTGAAGAGGGAGGGCTGCTTGAGCCCAGGAGTTCAAGGCTGCAGTGAGCCATGATCATGCCACTCTAGTCTGAGCAACAGAGTGAGACCCCAACTCAAAGAAACCCAAAACCATTTGTAAGAATAATAGAAACAATATGCAAATAATAATGTTGATCAATATTATTACATAAAAATACACATTATATTCTTAGTTTATATTCCATGGCAAAAAGAAATGACTCAGATAAGACTAACTGAGGGAAAGAGAAATGCAACTTACTTTAAATTATGCACATAAGACCGGGCACAGTGTCTTATGCCTATAATCCCAGCACTTCGGGAGACCAAAGTGAGAGGATTGCCTGAGCTCACGGGTTCAAGAGCAGCCTGGGCAGCTTGGCGAGACCTCATCTCTACAATAAATCAAAAAATTAGCTGGGTGTGGTGGCATGTGCCTGTAGTTCTAGCTACTTGGAAGGCTGAGGCAGAAGGATGAGGCAGAAGGATCACCTGAGCCCAGCAGGTCAAGGCTGCAGTGGCTATGAATGTGCCACTGCACTCCAGCCTGGGCGACAGAGTGAGACTCTGACTCAAAAAAAAAAAAAAATTATGCACACAGATTATTTCTTTCATGGCTACAACCTGAATTATTAAAGTTAAAAGTTAAACTGTAATGTTACATTACTTAAGGACTTCATAAATATGCTGTAGAGACAAGGCTTATTGAGTGTTAGTTCCACATGAAGAGGAAAGGGCCTATTTTTATTCAAGTCCAGAGACAGAGTTGCCTCATAACCAAGTAAGCTTAATGGCAGCAAATCCAGACAAGTCTCTCCCCACAACTACATTTTAAAAACTATCCAGTAAATCATACAGTAATTGAAGTCCTTACATTGTAATGGAAACTCTTAGTTTTAAGTGTTAGTGAGCCAATTTCAAGTATAGACTTTAAAGCCTTTATCCAATCATTAAACTGAAGTCATGACAGTTTTCTGCTAACCTTTCACCTTTGGTCTTTGGTATGTGTTCACTATATCCATTTGTTAATCACACAGGATGCTTTTCCAAAGTAAGGATTACTATTGACTCAAATGATTTTATGGAAAAGCCTTTCCAGGAAGTAATTTGACATCAGAGAACTCACCAAATACAAGAATGATATTTTCATTCAAAGAGCTGGGTGTTTTTTTTTTTCTGTCCAGTTCTCACAAGCACCTGTAAAATTTTTCAGGCATAAGACACCCTTGTTCAATTGTTAATAGCATCTGGGCCAGGTTCAGTGGCTCAACCTGTAATCCCAGCACTTTGGGAGGCCGAGGCGAGTGGATTGCCTGAGCCCGTGAATTCAAGATCAGCCTGGGGAGAGACCTCGTCTCTACAATAAATAAATAAATAAATAAATAAATAAATAATTAGCTGGGTGTGGTAGCAGGCACCTGTAGTTCCAGCTGCTTGGAAGGTAGGTCGACTTTGGAAGGGCCATGAGCATGCCACTGCACTCCAGACTGGGAACAGAGTGGGACTCTAATTCGAAAATAAATAAATAAATAAAAGCATCTGAGTATTTGTGGTAATGGAAGCATTGATCACTTATCCTGCAATGAGTTGTACAAAGGACCATCGGAATAGAAAAAACATCTGTGACATCATTAAAGTTTTAGCAAAGAAAATAACCCCTCCCACAAAACAGAAATTCAATATAATCACTACATAAAGCAAGTAAACAAAAATTATTTCACAGGTTTTGAAACCTTAAGCAGAAAAAGAAAATGGACACCTCCAGAGAATTCTTAGTGGCTCACAAAATAAAGAGTCCGTGGGCACTCAGCAAAGTCAAAACTAAAGTTTAGGAAATAAAAATCAGGAGGGTTTTTTTAAATTTGTTTGTTTTGTTTTGTTTTTTGAGTCAGAGTCTCACTCTGACGCCCAGGCTGGTGTGCAGTGAAACGCTCATGGCTGCCACAGCCTCAACCTGCTGGGCTCAGGGGATCCTTCCACCTCAGCCTTCCAAGTCACTGAAACTACAGACATGTACCACAAAGCCCAGTTAATTTTTTGATTTATTGTAGAGACGAGGTCTCGCCATTTTTGCCCAGACTGGTCTCAATTCTCTCACCTCTGCTTTCCAAAGTGCTGGGATTACAGGAGTGAGCCACCACTCCTGGCCAGGAGAATATTTTTTAAAAATAACACTCTCTGGAAATTGGCACCATGGCAACTCCCAGCAGCCAAAAGTACTTCAAGAAAAAAAAAACTTTAAATTATTGTTAGGAACTGAATGTTTGTATCCTCCACAAAATTCATATATTGAAGCACTAACTTCCAGTGTGATGGTGTTTGGAGATAGGGCTTTGGGGGGTAACCAGGGTTAGATGAGATCATGAGAGAGGGCCTCTATTCTGATACAATTAGTGCCCTTATAAGACAAGACACCAGGCCAGGTGTGTTGGCTCATGTCTGTTATTCCAGCACTTTGGGAGGCCGAAGCGAGAGGATTGTCTGAGCCCAGGGGTTCAAGACCAGCCTGGGCAATTTGGGGAGACCTCATCTCTACAATAAATCAAAAAATAAACTGGGTGTGTGGTGACGCATGCCTGTAGTTCCAACTACTTGGAAGGCTAAAGTGGAAGGAGTACTTGAGCCAAGGAGGTGAAGGCTTCAATAGCCATGATCGTGCCACTGCACTCCAGCTTGGGCAACAGAGTGAGACTCCAACTCAAAAAAATAAATAGAGCCAGGCACAGTGGCTCACACTTGTAATCCCAGCACTTTGGAAGGCAGAGACAAGAGGATTCCCTGAGCTCAGGGGTTCAAGACCAGTCTGATCAACATGACAAGACCTCATCTCTACAATAAATCAAAAAATTAGGCAGGCGTGGTGGCACATACCTGTGTTCCAGCTACTTGAAAGGCTGAGGCAGAAGGATCGCCTGAGCCCAACAGGTGGAGGCTGTGTGCGGTGGCAGTGAGCAGCGTGCCACTGCACTCTAGCCTAGGTGACAGAGTGAGACCAAAAAAATTAAATTAAATTAATAAATAAAAAGAAGAGACACCAGAGAGCTTGCTTTCTCTCTCTTTACCATGTGAGGACACTGAGAAGGCTGTTGTCTGCAAACCAGAAAAAGAGTCCTCACCAGGAACCAAACTGGCTGTCAGCCTGATCTGAGACTTCTAGCCTTCAGAACTGTGGGAAAATAAATTTCTGTTGTTAAAGTCACCTAGACTTTGGCATTTGGAAGCCCAAACTGACTAATATGATTGTTAAAAACTACCTTTCAGATTTCAGTATACACAAAATGAACCTGCTACATCTCAGAGGGTGTGACTCTGTGTGTACTAACAATGAGCCTGCTTTATTTCTTAATCAATGTGGAACCTAAAAGCAGCAGTAAATTATATCTTAAAATGCCAAAGTTTGTCACAACCCAATAATCACTTCCCTCTAAAATATGCCAATAGAAGTAGCTCCTTAGTAACTCAGTAAAGCTCAAGCAATCAATCACAAGAATAAAATGTCAAAATCCTGTGTGCCTACAGCTCTAAGGTGTATTTCAGTTCTGAAACCTTGTGATTTTAGATACTTGAAGATTAATTTTAACAATTGTGAGAATGAATTTTCTTTGCCTAGCATGTATGACGTCTGAAATTTTCATGGAGGTAAGGTGCACAAACAAATAGTACTTTTTCCTTATTTTGTGTATGGGATCTCGAACACCCAGTCTCAAACAATCCTCCCACCTCAACCTCCCAAAGTGCTGGGATTACAGGCATGAGCTACCACATGCAGCTGTGTATAGGATCATTTCAAGCAACAGGATAACCTTACATTATTCTGAAATCCTGGAATATTTCTTATCCTGGAACTTCCTTCTTAAGACACTCATTATAAAAACACAGTGTCAATGTCTGTTGAGTGTATGAATGAATCATTGTCATCAGACTGTCCTTTAGATTAATCTTATCTTCTCATCTGAGATATATAATTACATGGCAGCACAGAAGTTACAGAAAATGCAGTGTGTTTCCCATTGCCACGGTTGAACTGCTAAGAAAAAGTACCTTGGCACAGGCAGAACAGGGCAATGACCAGTGACAAGAATACCTTTGCAGGTATGCCTGGTTTCATTCAGATGATATGTTTCTTATATTCCAGATCACCTGAAGTTAAAGACCAAGGATTTTTTGTTTTTGTCTTTTCTGAGTTTGAGTCTCACTCTGTTGCCCAGGATGGAGTGCAGTGGCATGCTCCTGGGCACCACAGCCTTGACCTGCTGGGCTCAGGTGATCCTTCCACCTCAGCCTTCCAAGTAACTGGAACCACAGGCATACGCCACCATGCCCGGCTAATTTTTCTTGATTTATTGTAGAGATGACGTCTCATCAAGTTGCCCAGGCTGGTCTTGAACCCGTGGGCTCATGCAATCCTCTCACCTTGGCCTCCCAAAGTGCTGGGATTATAGGCGTGAGCCACTGTGCCCGGCCTGTTTTTGTTTCCATTTTAGTTTAAATATTGATGCCAGTGAGAGGTGGGAGGAAGGATGTAGGGAAAAAAAAGAAAGTAAATCTAAATTAGATCTTAACATTTGTTAACTTATTTCTAATGAAAAAGTGCAGTTTATCTGGTATATTGCAGGCTTCCAATAAGTTTAAATGAACCTTAGAGAAGTTTAGTTTTCTTCTCCATTTTTGTTTTTAAAGTATCTTATTTTTTGTAGGGATGAGGTCTTACTTTGTTGCCCAATTTGGTCTTGAATTCCTGGGCTCATGCAATCCTCCTGCCTTGGCCTTCCAAAGTGCTGGGATTACAGGCATGAGTCACTGTGCCTGTCCTAAAATACCTTTATTGCAAAAGAAAAATGAATCACAAAAAACTGGTAGAAAAGAGCCATTTAGAAAGCTGGTGGCTCTCCTCCCAGTAGAAATAGAAGGCGATAGATAAAAGAATGAAGAAACGGGGCAAACTCAAAACATACTTAGGAGGTAGAACAAGACCCTTCTGGGTATTTCTTGACTTTAGAAGCTTGAACAGACAATAAGAAAGTTCCATATTCTGGACTGACTCACTGAGTTAATAGTGAAGCCCATTTACTGAGATTAACACTGGAAGGAAAACGGGTTTGGCAATTACGTTTGAAGAGGCCATATCCAATTTTCAATAAGTTCAATTTTTGATACAACCCTGTGTTAGATACAAAATGAGGTATAATGTCTGACCTTGAGGGTTAACAGTACAGGAGAAAAATATACATTATGATGATTCAGGATTATAAAAGTCTAAATAGAGATAAGTAGCATGTTGAGTTAGGCAGGTTAAGTGAGCTTTGTCAGCGGTAGTGAATAAACCTCCAAACCCAGTGACTTCACCAACAAAGGTGTGTTTCTTGCTTGCATGAAGTCTAAGGCAGGTTCAGAGAATTTACCAGAGCAGGTCTCCCCGCCCGCCCCCATCCTTGCCCCCATGTGAATGTTTAGGCTGTTTCCATCTTGTGGTTTCACCTCTCATCACAAGACCTTTATTGTGACCAACAGGAGAAGAGACAGTTGAAGAGTCATCTCACTTCCACTCACAGTCCTTTGACCAGGAGTCATGTGACCCTACCCCATTGGAAAGAACACGGGGAATGTACAGCATCAGGAGACAATTCAGGCTGGGCACGGTGGCTCACACCTGTAATCCCAGCACTTTGACAGGCTGAGGTGGCAAGACTGCCTGAGCCCAGGGGTTCGAGACCAGCCTGGACAATATGGCAAGACCTTGTTTCTACAATAAATTATTTTAAAATGGTGTGGTGGTGCATGCCTGAAGTCCCAGCTACTTGGAAGAAGGCTCGGACGGAAGGATCACCTGAACCCAGCAGGTCTAGGCTGCGGTGGCATGAGCATGCCACTGTGTTCCAGCCTGGGTGACAGAGTGAGATCCTAACTCAAAAAAAAAAAAATAAAAGACTACTCACCTAAAGCTATCAAAATAAATAAAGAAAAAAGATGTTCAAGTCTCCCTCCCCTCCAAAAGAGAGAGAAAGAGAGAGCATTCAGTGAGGAGCAAGAGTCTCTACCAAAGATATGAAACAGGAGTGGTTTCCTCCACAGAGAGGCTTCCTCCACAGAGAGGCCACATTTGTGCTAGTCTCTGAAGGGAGCCTTAGGAGCTGGCCACAGGAGGAAGACAAGGGAAGGACTGCAAGCTAAGGGACATCACGTGCAAAGACACGAAAGCATGAGACAGCTGGGCATGTTGGGGATGCCTGGGGAATGGGAAGAAGAACCTGGCAGTTAGAGGAGGGGGTTTTCAAGAAGTAGAAGAAAACAAGGCAATTATAAAGACTAGGAGGGGCCGGGTGTGGTGGCTTGCGCCTGTAATCCCAGCACTTTGGGAGGCAAGGGGATTACCTGAGCCCAAGGGTTCAAGACCAGCCTAGGCAACTTGGTGAGACCTCGTTTCTACAATAAGCCAGGCGAAGAATCACCGGAGCACTGTGAGACTCTGACTAAAAAAAAAAAAAAAAAAAAAGATTGGCCAGGCGCAGTGGCTCAAGCCTGGAATCCCAGCACTTTGGGAGGCTGAAGCAAGAGGATTGCCTGAGCTCATGGGTTCCTGACCAGCCTGGGCAACTTGGCGAGACCTCATCTCTACCATAAATCAAAAAATTAGTCGGGCATGGTAGTGCGTGCCTATAGTTCCAGCTACCTGGAAGGCTGAGGCAGAAGGATCACCAGAGCCCAGTAGGTCGAAGCTGGGGTGGCCCGTGAGCGTGCCACTGCACTCTAGCCTGGGTGATGGAGTGAGACTCCAACTCAAAAAAAAAGAGAAAAGAAAAGATTGGGGAGGGCATAAATATACTTGGGAGGGTATATTCTGATCTGTGGGTGAGGGTGAGCCATTGGTAGTGTTTAGGTAAAAAAATAAATAAATAACTTTATCAGAGGCAGTAAAACCATTGAGGGCAGATAGTCTGAGAGAGAAGTGGGGAGGCTCAACCTTTAGAAGAGACTGTGAAGAGTATAATTGTACATGAACATATAGTAGATATATAAGAGTAGATATAGTAAATATATCCCCTCAGAAGACAGATGAGCACATGAGTAAAACCACTGGCATGATGCTGAGGGAGAAGGCGCTGGGGAGAATGAATGCATTTTAGTTTTTCTAGCATGGTCAGTTCGATGGGTGGTGAAGTCATGAATAGGGGTAGGGAAAATAGCCACTGGAACAGATTTAAGAGTAAAAATAACTGTTTCCACACTGAGAAACTCAAGTCTCTTGGATTATCCTTTGTTGAAGTTTTTTTTACAAAGAATGAAGTCTATAATTATGTTGTAATCATTTTTTTCTTAAAAAAAAATTCTCGTCTGTGGAAACATTGGAAGAGTAGACTTTGTTATTAGCTGAAAAACATCTCTCTTCGAGTCTTGGCCCAGTTTCTCCTGCCTACTGGTCCGATGTGCTCCAAGCATGGAAGCATCTGGAGGAGCCACATTTCCTTATTGGAGCCAAAACAAGTTAACTCATCTGAGGCTTATCTCATATCCGCCCTGTAGATCTCATGGGAGGATATAGCCCCTATTGCTAAAATAATGTGTAGAAAACAAAAAGAGCATAGAAAGAAGTTTAGGAACATTATAGTCAATTTTCAAAATAACTTGCTTATGTAAAGTTAGCATAAATTAGTCTTTTGTGTTTGAGTATTGCTTGGTTTTGAAGTATCTTTGCTACAATTTTTTGATTTTTTTAAAACAAAGTTTATTAGCGAGAAGAAAAGAAAGAAAAAGCAGGTGAAAATTTCATACCATAAAGGCCTAGCATGAGCAAGTCTCTCTCTCGAAAAAAAAGACTGCCAATTTTTTGGTATTCTTATGTGCATTAAGTCAACCATGGGGAAATTATTTCTGTAATAAGAAAAGAAACTTCTAGAGTCTGTTTTTTTCCCTTGCTAGCTGACGTTATAACTTGTAGTAAGTCACTTGACCTTTTGACAATTAAGCCCTTGGTTGTGAAATAAGGATAATAATGTTTAACTCTCTTTATAAAAATAGTATTGGCCTGAGCCTGGGAGTTCAAAACCAGCCTGGGCAACATGGCGAGACCTCGTCTCTACAATAAATACAAAAATTAGCCAGGCATGGTAGCACATGCCTGTAGTTCCAACTACTTGGAAGGCTGGGGCAGAAGGATCGCCTGAGCCCAGCAGGTCAAGGCTGCGGTAGACCAGAGCATGCCACTGCCTTCCAGCCTGGGTGACTGAATGAAACTCTAACTCAAAAAAAAAAAAAAAAGATAGTATTGGGACTTACTCATTTGAAGGCTCTAAAACACTATTGTACCCTTAGGTGAAATGTTATCATAAATACTAATTATGAATCATTACAGCTATTCTTTTTGAATATAATAATTTATTGAGTCTTTATATTTAGTGATCCTCTATTATATGCTAGGTGATGAAAATAAAAAGAGAAATAATGTATGACTCTGACTTTCAAGAAATTCTTCATCTTAGTGTAAAAGATAAACAATAAAGCCAGAAGATCAACATAAAGAAGCACAGTTCTATGAATGGTCAAGTGAATCATTAAAAGAAAAAAGTGAAAGAGAAAAACAAAATGGAACAGTAACCTGAGTTAGCTGTTCTAAAGAAACTTTAAGTGTCTGGGTTGACTCTTTTCTCAACTAGAGTAAGTTATTTCTTCAGCTTTCCCTTGATGAAAAGTTGTTTGAGGCAAGGCATGTTTTTCAACTTAGTATCTTATTCATCACAAGGAAGTGGTTCAGAAGATGGCCCTGGACCCAGACCATCTGTATTTAATTACTGGAGTGTGACCTTGAGAAAGCTTCTTAGCCACATCTGTAAAATGGGAATACAGGTCATAACAGCAAAACTTCACAGAGTGGTTGAGAACAAAACAAGATATATATGCAAGGTACTTTTTATTATTATTATTATTATTGTTATTTTGAGTTGGAGTCTCACTCCGTCGCCCAGACTGGAGTGCAGTGGCCACTCCTGGCCACCGCAGCCTCGACCCGCTGGGCTCCGGCGAGCCTTTAGCCTCAGCCTTCCAAGGAGCTGGAACTACAGGCGCGCGCTACCACACCCGGCTAATTTTTTGATTTATTGTAGAGATGAGGTCTCGCCAAGTTGCCCAGGCAGGTCTCGAACCCACGGGTTCAGGCAATCCACTCACCTCAGCCTCCCAAAGCGCAGGATTACAGGCTGAGCCACCGAGCCCGGCCCATGCAAGGTACTTAAAAGTGATTGGCACTTAACTAAGCATTCAGTAAGTATTGGCTATTATCGTTGTCTGCCACATGTCTTAGCACAGTGCTTTGCACGTAATAGATACATGCTCTTTGAACTGATTAGCAGACACTTAGGCATAATCCAAACTTAGATGTCAGAGCTACTCAAGTGTCACTGCTATTGACAAAGATAGACAAAGTCTGGAAAGATTTCACCTCATAGAGAAATGAGGAAAGAGATAAAAACTAAGTGTGGGTCATAAAAACAATTCTGAAGAACACGGGGAAAGGAACAGCATCTTTCAAATGCCATGTGAACAGGGACAATACCAGTTGTAAAGCCTGCTCACCTAGCTAATGTCTAGCACCTAGTGGATTCTCCATAAATGTTTGTTGACTGGCAATACAACAAAAGAGGGTTGAGTGGAACATACTTCTGAAAATCATCTAGACCATTATTCGGAAGAAAATTATATCTTTTTTGTTGGAGGGAAGGGCTCTTTCATAAAATGCCTCTGTGAAATAGTATTAGAAAACCATAATGAAAAAAGGATGGGACATTGGTAGTTCAAATACTTAATGAGAAAACACTTAAATTATCACCTGAGATTACTTTGAAGGAAATGTCTATGGAAGGCAAGGCCTTAGCAGATGTCAAATCCTAAGGGGGGATACAAGGAGTTAAAAACTGTCAGGTGGGCTGGTTGTTTCTCTTTCTTTTCTTCTTTTGAGTTGAGTTCTCATTCTGTCACTCAGGCTGGAGAGCAGTGGCACAATCATGGCTCACTGCAACCTCACCTTCTCCCTCAGCCTCCTGAGTTGCTGGGACTACAGGCATGTGCCACTACACCTGGTTAATTTTTTTTTTTTTTTGGAGAGACAAGGTCTCACTATGTTATCAGGCTGATCTCAAATTCCTGGGCTCAAAGAATTCTCCCATCTCAACCTCCTAAAGTGCCGGGATTATAGGCATGAGTCACTGCACCTAGACTGGGCTAGCTGTTTCTAAGTACTAATTTATATTATCCAAACCTTGGTGCCTACATGGGGTAATGGAGTCCAAGAGTGTTAAGTCAGGAAGCAGCAACATAATTATAGATTAGGCTGAACTGACCAACTGGCAGTATCTATAAGAGATTGTGCAACCAGCGAGGTAACTCAAGCAGCTAAGAATAGTTCTTATTGGCCGGGTGCGGTGGCTCAAGCCTATAATCCCAGCACTTTGGGAGGCTGAGGTGAGAGGATTGCCTGAGCCCGCAGGTTCGAGACCAGCCTGGGCAACTTGGTGAGACCTCATCTCTACAATAAATAATTTTTAAAAAATAGCTGGGTGTGGTAGCATACACCTGTAGTTCTGGCTACATGGAAGGCTGAGGTGGAAGGATTGCCTGAGCCCAGCAGGTCGAGGCTGTGGTGGCTGTGAGCGTGCCAAAAAAAAAAGAGAATAGTTCTTATTGTTGGCTAGGGTTTAATAGTGTTCTGTGCTGAGCTGAGATAATAGAAATTCCTTGGTATTATATGAAAGTTATTCTCACCCCTATTGGACATAATGCCCCTTTTTGCAAAAATTTTTGATAATACCTTCTTTATTATTTTCAAATGATATTTATAGCTAATATAACCTACCTATACATATTCTTTTTTAAAAACCAGCATAATATTCTAACTGTAATAAACAGAGGAAATGAAAATATTAGTACTTCAATGTGTGAATTTTAGGCACAACTCTACAAGAAGACAAGGCAAAGTAGTCAAGTGTTTGCATCTGTATATGAAATTACTTTGACTACAGTAACTCCAATGTAGACTTATCCAGTTGAAATTCGTGCTTGAGGCCAGGCGCAGTGGCTCACGCCTATAATCCCAACACCTTGGGAGGCAGAGGCGAGAGGATTGTCTGAGCCCATGGGTGTGAGACCAGCCTGGGCAACTTAGAGAGATCTCATCTCTACAATAAATCAAAAAATTAGCCAGGTGTGGTAGCGCATGCTTGTAGTTCCAGCTACTTGGAAGGCTGAGGCGGAAGGATTGCCTGAGCCCAACTGGTTGAGGCTATGGTGGTTGGGAGTGTGCCACTGCCCTCCAGCCTGGGTGACAGAGTAAGACTTCAACTCAAAAAAAAAAAAAAAGAAAGAAATTTGTGCTTGAAAAGGCTGTAAAAACTTGAAACAAGCCGAGTGCGGTTGTTCATGCCTGTCATCCCAGTTCTTTGGGAGACTGAGAAAGGAGAATTGCTTGAGCCCAGGAATTTGAGACCAACCTAGGCAACACAGCAAGACCCTATCTCTACAAAATATATTTTTAAAAGAATTAGGCTGGATCCGGTGGCTCACGCCTATAATCCCAGCACCTTGGGTGGTAGAGGCGAGAGGATTGTCTGAGCCCATGGGTGTGAGACCAGTCTGGGCAACATGGCAAGACCTCAACTCTACAATAAATTAAAAAATTAGCCGGGTGTGGTGGCGCATGCCTGTAGTTCCAACTACTTGGAAGGCTGAGGTGGAAGGATCACCTGAGCCCAGCAAGTCAAGGCTATGGTGGCAGTGAGCATGACACTGCACTCCAGCCTGGGTGACAGAGTGAGACTCCAACTTAAAAAAAGAAAAAGAAAAATTAACCAGGTGTGGTGGCTTGCACCTGTAACTCCATCAACTCAGGAGGCTTGGACAGGAGAATTATTTGACTCCAGGAATTCAAGGCTGTAGTGGGCTATAATCATGCCACTGTACTCCAGCCTGGATAACAGAGCGAGACTGTCTAAAAAATTTTGTTTGGTCAGTATCAGATAAAACTTATTTTACAAAAGAAAAGAAGGAAGAGAGGAAGAGAGAAAGGGAGGAAGAGAAAAAGGGAGAAGGAAGGAACACCAAAAGTCCTAAAAAAATTTTTATTAATAAAAAAGATTTGAAACAAATGAAAGTAGTCACCCCTGTCCTATCTCTATTGAACTTTCACTAATGAGGACAGCAGTACACATTCATGATCTTGGTGAGCAGATGTCACATGTGCCAAAGATTGGTAGATAAGTCCCATAAAAGTGCATGGCCTTGTCACCTCAGTGAAGTTTTGGGAGTGCCAACTGTTTGAGTCACATCAGGATACTCCCTGCAAAAAGAAAGATATCTTGATGCGCCTTGCAACTCAGCTTTGAGAAAAAGGCACAATGCTTGGTGGGATTGTTTGCATTTGGAGTTAGTGTGTGCCATAATTATACTGCTCTGACCTTTTACTGAGTAACCCATAAAGCCACTGATGTTGAATGCCTAGGGCAAGGGGTCAACTGGTCCAGGCTGCAGTGAACGTATCTGGCTCTTGAGACCCAGAGAATACAATGGTGACGGATGTATTTCTGGCTAACTTGGAATGCTATGTAGAAAGAAACCTGTGTCAGGCCTGAACAAGCAACTCTTATCTTCAAAGTGCCTTTGGATTTTATCACCAAGACATTCCCACTTTAGCAAATAATTACTCTCCTTTTAATAAATATCTCTTGATTTATTATTTGATCCTGATAAAGACTATTCACTTGGCCATAGGACACTAAATGATGAATCGACCTGGTTAATTACTCATCACAAATTGGGTGTCTTTTATCTATTCCACTATAGTGTAAAGTTGGGCATGGCTTGTGCTTTATCATCTAGTAAAAGCAACAGTTGAGAGTTTTGTGAGAGGCAGACCCTAGAGCGCAGGTAAGTGGCTCATTCTTCCAGTGCACCTATTCACACTGTATACTGGCTCCCCTCCCTTAATCTACTTATAGGACTTCATGAAGATCCCATATTGCCAGTTAACTAAGGAGAAAATAATCAAACCTGATTTACTGATGATTTTGCAATATATGCTGGTACTGACAAGAAGTAGCCTGTTATAGAATTAGACCTCCACACAGAGGTGGCCCTGGAAGACAGTTCCCTTCCTGGTGGGAAGAACTTGAAGCAGCAATATGGTTACCTTCTCTGCCTGGAATGATGGATGGCCAAAGGTTAAAATCAAGAATGATGTATGGGCACTCTCCAATGGTCAAGGATTTGGGAATAATATATTAGTAACAAGAAATTAGTAACAAGGAGATTTGCATGAACTTCTCAGACCAGATTCAGAATGTGAGGCTATTTATGTCCCATGAGAATTATCACCCAAGTCTCCACCCCATCGCATAGAGAAAACTCTAAATAATTAGGTGACAAGTGGACCTGTCCAATGGATGCCAGTCAATCTTTTTCTCCAGTCCTCTAATGACTGTTTAATGGGCTTGAGTACAAATTAGCTGTGAAGGTAATCATGGAGATTATTATGAGTTCATCAAAATGGACTTCCCCTTATGAAAGTTGATTCCATGATGGCTACTGCTAAGAACCTATACAGGGTAGTTTACAGATTAAGCTGATAATACAGTGGCTTAAACAAGGGAAAAGTAATAGGAATGAAGTACATTTCTCTCTTCTTTTTCTTTCTTATTTCTCTCTCATATAAAAATTCCAGTAGGTAACCCAGGTTAACATAGCAGCTCTAAAATTTGGGGATTCAGATTTTTTTCCTGCTTGTTGTTCTACTGTTTTCAAAATTCAACCTTCATTTTGTGATTGATGGCGACTACTCTAGCTCCCATAATAAGTCCACATTTTAGCTAGCTGAAATCAAGAAAACAGGAAGGTGGAGCCCACTACTCTGCTTTAAGGGCATGAACCAGAGATTACACATTCTATTTGCCAGAATTTAATTTGCTAGGTCAGACTGGGCATGGTGACTCACACCTATAATCCCAGCATTTGGGAGACTGAGGTTGGAGGACTGCTTGACCCCAGGAGTTTGGGACCAGCCTGGGCAACATAGCAAGACCCTATCTCTACAAAAAATTTAAAAAATTAGTTGGGTGTAGTGGCACTCACCTGTGGTCACAGCTACTCAGGAGACTGAGGCAGGAGGATCTCCTGAGTCCAGGAGCTCGAGGCTGCAGAGAGCCGTGTCACTCCAGTCTGGGTGAGAAAGTGAGACCTTGACTCAAAAATTAAATTTAAAAATTAAATAAAATTTGTGAGGTCAAATTGAGTAGCTGAAAAATATAGTCTTTAATTTGGGCAGCCATGTGTGTAGCTAAAAAAATCTACTACTGGGTAGTAAAAAAAAAAGACTGTGTCCATCAATGCTCAATGCTGCATAAGCCTGCATTGAGACCTTGGAATGGTCTACCCTCGTGAGATCTTGAAATGCCATACCCTCGGGGGTCCCACAATGAAAATTTTCCACTATGGTGAAGGCAAAGGTAAACATTCATTGAATATGGAGTTCCCTTCATTACTCACCATGTTCTTGCCAGGAAGAACCTTACCTTAATCTCCATCATAGTATCTCACACAATATTGCTTCTGTCCAAGTAATTCATTTTACAGCAAAAGAAACCAGGGCAACCTGATGCTATTGAGATATGCTTATCTCACCACATATTCACTTCCCCAAAGTCACTGAACTTGCAGAATAGTGGAATGGACTATTAGGACTCCAAGCATGGAGACAAGACCTTTTAAGCTTATAGTTTGTGCTCCTATAAAGTGATCAGGGTTGGGCGTGGTGGCTCATGCCTGTAATTCCAGCACTTTGGCAGGCTGAAGTGGGAGGATTGCTTGAGCACATGAGTTCAAGACCAGGCAACATAGTGAGATCTCATCTCTACAAAAAATTAGCCAGGCATGTAGTCCCAGCTACTCGGATGCCTAAGGCTGGAGGATCACCTGGGCCCAGGAGGTAGAGGCTGTGGTAAGCAGTGATCATGCCACTGCACTCCGGTCTGGGCAACAGAGTGAGACCATGAATCAATATAAAATAAAATAAAAGTGATCAGTATATGATGTGGCTTCCCTCACAGCCAGAATCCAAGGCCCCAGAAACCACAGTGACAGCAGTGGCACCTCTCATCTAATGACCCACTTGAAAAATGTTTTCTTCCTACCCCTGCAACTCTGGGCTCTGCTGGCTTAGAAGTCTTGGTGCTCAAAAGGAAAATGTTCCCACCCATGGTCCCATTGAATGGGACCTTAGATTTCTGCCTGGCCATTTTGGCTTCCTCATGTCACTGAACTATTGACAAACAGGGGAGTTGGTATGTTGGCTGAGATGACTGATCATACTTCTCACACACTGGGCCAGGGAAGTGTATGTCTAGAACCCAGGAACTCCTCTGGTAAGTCTCTTGGAACAGCTATGACTTGTGCTAAAACTTAATGGGAAACTAAGTAACGCAATACAGACAGGACCGACAAAGACTCCGACATCTCAAGAATACAAGTGTGGTCACCCTACCAGGTAAAAACCCCAGCCCAGCTGTGGGTCAGACAGAAGTCACAAAGAACATGGAATTCGTTGTGGAGTAGGTAGGAGTGGATATCAATTATACTTCATGATCAGCGGCAGAAACTGGACAGTGGTCTCTATGCATATTTTTATGTTATATATTTATCTATAATGACAATTTTCCTTTTTTCCCTTTTCTTTCCCCCCACCATTTTAAATAGAATGTACTGATGGTGACTGATTTATTTAGTCTGCATGTCCCGGGTTATCAATGGAAAGATTGCAACTAAACGGGAGGAGGAAAGAACATCACTCAGAGATGAATGCAGTGACCAAGAAGATTTTGGATCACCTCTTTTAGGGAAGATGATGAGGATGTTTTCATTTGTACAAAATAAGTTGTAATATGTTGACATGTAATATGGTCATATGTAATATGTCAGATGAGGACTATGGCACATACTGGGCTTGCACAACACCTATTTTACTCTTGCCTCAGAATGCCTTCCTGCAGGGCAGAGGCTGGAAAGCTGAAAGGTATGCCTCCCAGAATTCCTTGGGGCCTGGTTTCCAGATTTGGATTGCTTGGATTCAGCCAAGCAGATGTATCCTGAAGGAATTGGATTTGGAACTGAATTATCTGAGGGTACACACTGGTAGAGATTTGGAGGAGGCAGCAGCTGTGGCTGTGGCATGCTGATTCCCAGGCATTCTCCTAATTTAGCAGGAGGTATTTCAATTCAGCAATTTTTTTTTTTTGAGTTGGGTTCTCACTCTGTTGCCCAGGCTGTAGTGCAGTGCCATGCTCATGGCTACCACAGCCTCGACCCATTGGGCTCAAGTGATCCTGCTGCTTCAGCCTTCCAAGTAGCTAGAACTACAGGTATGCACTACTGTGCCTGGCAAATTTTTAAAATTTATTGTAGAGACAAGGTCTCACCAAGTTGCCTAGGCTGGTCTCGAACCCCTGGACTCAGATAATCCTCTCTCCTCCACCTCCCAAAGGGCTGGAATTACAGACATGAGTCATCATACCTTGGCTCAAGTAATTCTTTCATCTCAACCTCCCAAGTAACTGGGATTACACATGTGTGCCACTGTGTCTGGCTCGAAAGCTGTTTTAAAAATGAGGATTCTTGGCCGGGCTCAGTGGCTCAGCCTGTAATCCCGCGCCTTTAGGAGGCTGAGGTGAGTGGATTGCCTGAGCCCGTGGGTTCGGGACCCACCTGGGCAACTTGGCGAGACCTCATCTCTACAATAAATCA